>JBAJNP010008069.1:0-21062 GCA_036877545.1 Yasuhikotakia modesta | reverse complement strand
CACCATAAATTTAAGGAGAATTATGCTTGTAATGAACATAAGAACCATGTTTATCTTTTGGGCTGTGTTAGCCCTCACCAATATTAATGAGAGGCTTTTGTAAATTATAGTTTCATGTATTTTGTCATTGTTTTTTAGAGGAACTGACAATAGTGACATATGTGTGTTCCTGTAGCTCAACTGGAAGAGCATTGCATTAGCAGTGCAAAGGTTGTGGGTTCAATCCCAGGAAATAGTGAATTTACTGCAAGTTGCTTTGGATAGAAGTAAAATATTGGTGAGAACTGACATCCCATACCTTTGATGAACATTTCTCTCTTTGTTAGGAAATACAGTGAATTACAGTGAACAGTACAATATAGAAATATCAGTATAGAAAGGGCCCTAAAAGATTGTTTCTTTAATTCCTAGTGCTTAAGAAACATGCAGGTAGGTGTGGAAATGGAACGCTCAACATTATTCCTTGGCTTTAGGTTTAAGCCTGGAGGCACCTCACGGACCACTTCAATTGACTGACAGGAAAACAAATCCATAAACCAAATCGAGCGCACAGTAGAGGCTGCTTTTGAATTAAAAAACATTCCTTAAGCTGATCCTAAAAATTAAATGACAGAATCCATATAAAAACACATCCGTCACGTGGGACACATAACTCACATTAAAACGTTGTGGATGTGCTATAGGAATTTTATGAGGCGTTATGGAGAGTAAATAAAATATATAAATAATAGATAAATGTCAGCCTTACTAAATGATGGTCTTTAGATTATTCACGCCCACCAGTTCAGTGAAGCAGAAAATAAGAAATCTGCCTCGCAGGGCAGCACAGGTTTACTTGAGTGGGAACTGCAGGTTCCCACAAGCCACAGGAAGTCACCTCAGCAAATTCCCTGAATGGCAGAAACAGCCTGCAGCAGTGAATTATATCTTACTGCAACTGAAATCAGAAAAAAAGACATTAAAAAATGCTAAGCCAGATTAATGTCTACATGTCTACTTAAAATGCACTCAGGTTAAAAGATTGTTTTAGGAACATTTGCAGAAAGCTTACTGAGAAATTGTGTACATTCAAAAAAGTTGTGTTAAGGTGCTGGTCACGATGAAAAAATGCGGCTACATCCTAGAAAGGTTCTGATTGGCTGATTCTCAATGTAGCATAAGTAGCTATACTGTAGCTCACTGGCATGGCACTAACAACAGAAAGGTTATAGGTTTGATTTTTAGAGAATGCACATACTTGAATGCACTGTGCATGACTCAATTTACAGTTAAAATGACTGATGTCACTTTCAAACCCTTGTGTTTTTTCTACATTTTGGTGCCACAACATTCCCATTGAGATCAATACATTTGCAGTGTTATGTGACCTACACAAATTATAGTGTGATGACCTAAATGTCTGATTACCAATTACCAAAATACCAATACACCAGTTAGGGTGTAGTTCCAGAAATAAGACAATTGTCATCATTTACCATGACGTTTCTTTCAATCTGACTGTTTTTTTTCAGTGGAACACAAAAAAGTAGCTCAACTGGTAAAGCATCATGCTAGCAACACAACGGTTGTGGGTTTGAGTCCTAGGGAACACAAGCACTGATGAAATAAACACACTAAATTGTTTTGGATAAAAGCATCGGCCAATTAAATAAACGTAAAAGAGGAAAAGAACACTGAAAATTGGTTGATATTCTTAACATTTAACAGAAAATACAGGTTTATTATGATTTTGTTTTATTTGCATTACAAAAAAAGATAAACTAAAGCACATTTATCAAGAAAGCAATTAAGTTCAGTGTCATGTTAATTACACATACAAACACACATACTGTAGCACTATTTGGCATTATTTCCTGAGAATGACACACTGCTGAGAGTCTAAGAACAGACAATAATCCTGGTACCCTGTAATGAGACACACTGGGAAGCATTTTATAAGAAAAGTTATGTGAATTTCTTCTCTAAAGGATCTACAGAGGGTTTGTGTTTATGCATGTATTCCGGAGGCTAATAAAGAAAGCAGCCATAGGGAGATACACTCGTCTTTACTTTCTCAATCTCTCCACATTATCTTTTAATAATCCTCAGTTCCTTGTCTTATCACTGGTCAGAGACCACACTCCTCTGCCACTGCCTCGTACCTCATTTACAGCCACAAACTAAGAGAATGTAAAGGTCCAGTTTTGGAATTGCTGGGAATTCCAATTAAGATCAAATTTAAGATCAGTGAAGTACATTAATCTAAATATCTGTTTTATATATATATCTGACATGCTTGCTTTCAGCACTGAGAATCGCAAGTTTGGAAAGTATGTACTGGCTCATTGTGCATTCAGCAGTTTTTATGTGATAATCACATATATTTGCTGCACTTTTCCTCCACTTAAATCAATCTGGCACCCGCATGGAAGTCTGTGATTGGCTGATTCTGAGGCAAGGTGCTCAGCCACATTTTAGGTTTATTATAGGTTATGTTCACATTGCTTGACTTACAACGAAGAGAAAGCACTGAGCGGTTTGTCAATTGGCCGAGCACCTTGCCTTAGAACCAGCCAATCACAGACTTCCATGCGTGAACCAGATCGATTTAAGTGGAGGAAGAGTGCATTAGATAAAACATACAGCAATAATTTATAAAATCATTAAAGGTTGTAGATTTGAAAGCGTGTCTTTCAGCACTTCCACAATAATGAGCCATTGTTTCTTTCTCATAATACATCAAAGTTCACAAACACCAGAAATGTTTCACAGCAAACAGAAAGCTGCGGATCTGAGGCTGTTGCTGTGTGTACACTCTCGAGACTAAACTCATTAGTAGCTTCCGTCCTTTCCGCGCCTTCTGTATATTTGCTGAGGTAAAAAAGGAAACTTAAGTCTTAGTGCTAATGCCGCTTTTGTGAATCTTGAGCCTTTAATTTTATTTTTTATTGCAGCAGACTGTGATATCCACTGTTTTAATAGCTTTATAAAACTTGAAGTCAACATCTCTATAAACACTCGATACCTCAAATTCTGAAACAAAAATCTTACACAGGTAATAGTACAATACACCTGTAAACAAATACAAGTTTCTTGTAACATTCTTCTGGTTCACACTGCATGACAGTGAAGAGAGGTCAGTTAGTCCTAGCCTGAGATCTAAGCTGCTATGCAGCAGGGCAACTAACAGGCCTGTAATTTTCTTTGACATGTGACTGATGGAGGATCTGGACTGTGGAGGATTCAGTCTGGATATGAGACAAGGGATTCTGGCTGCAGGTCGGCTTGTCATGGCTGTTTTTATTAAGACATTGCATTCACTGTCACTAAGAACATTATGCTTGGCCTCTGAAGGTTAGCTATTCTTCTGTGGGAATATTTAAGCATGCTAATCAAGGCTAAACAACAGGACAATATATAATATAAAGGGGTGTTGTTTAGAGGTGTAGAAATGAATATAGCCCCCATAGTTTTATAAACAGCAGCCAGAGAACTGTTGCACAGAATATAGCAACGACCAACTGTTCTATGAAGGGATTGATTTTGCTTGGCCACAGTCTGAAAGAAAATTGTACCCGGCTGTGTAAAATGTCAACCAAGCAAAAGCCTCTGTCAACTGGTTGCTTTGACAGTAGGCTGAAGGAATTCACAAAGAGTTAGGGCAAATGTCACGTAAAGTAATTAATATTTAAGACCTGGGCTGTGTACTGAGCCACTTACAGGAAGTAAACCACCTGCCTGAGTAAAAAAAAAAGCAGTCTTTGACAAAAATATAAACTTTTAGGTTCATAGTTGGTGCAGCACTTTGGTCAATGCTTGTTTTAGACAAAAAATGCTAGAATGATAGACATTTCTGTAATACTTTGGCTGCCCCTGAAAACTGGAAATGCATGTCCTCTGAGGATGCATTCCAACGTAGGCAGACATCAAACATGTCTGAATCCAATATTTGCTTACTTTCTGTCTCCAGACGTAACGTAATCTGATCGCTTTTTGAAGGCAGCATAGAAGCATATCCTTCGCCGTCTTTAATATCCCACAATCCTTTGCATGTTTGCCCGTGAGAAGGAGATAGTTTTTACTTTTAACTGCACTTCTACAAAGAAATAACTTTTGTAAT
The DNA here is from genome assembly GCA_036877545.1 of Yasuhikotakia modesta. Classification (NCBI taxonomy): domain Eukaryota; kingdom Metazoa; phylum Chordata; class Actinopteri; order Cypriniformes; family Botiidae; genus Yasuhikotakia; species Yasuhikotakia modesta. The sequence goes on along the minus strand of JBAJNP010008069.1, from coordinate 16,963 downwards.
TTTTAAATATTCACTTGGTTATTGCCCATTTCTCTAATTATATTTTAAATTACATTTCAAAAGGATGTTACACTGCCTGTTAAGTCTACAAGTCGAGTCAACCTACATGTTGACATCTAAAATGCAGTGTCTTTGTCCTGTGTGTGGTAGGTTAAGGTTGCGCCAAAGACTTATACAACATATACAACAAAGACTTATCTTATACAACATATGCTTTATGTATTGACTTTTGCAAACTTTCCCAACTGGTAAAATTTGAAAAGTTTGTAAGATTGAAATGTCAATGCCAAAAAATATATAATCCGAAATGTGACATCTGAAAGATATTTAAGTACTTTAAGATTCCAGCAAAGCTAAACAAAATTATATAAAAAGATTCTTTCATGGGATTCACCAAAAAAGTCATTATTTTGAACACAACACGAGGTCAGTGACATTCAGCAACACATTACATATAAACATACAACCGGTCTCCTCACATCTCTAATGGAGAGGTGTTTGAGTGAAAAGGTGTTGCCAGCTGAAACAATGGTGTGAATGCGTACACAACCCAAGCACACATGCTCGCAGCAATTCCACAGCTTTCCAATGGAGTTCAGTCACATTCACCATCTGCGTGTCTGATCTCGTGGGCATGTAGACCTACTGCTATCATCTGTCTGATTATGTTCTACTCACATCACACACCTGCTGCTCAAATTATTGTTCAAATAGGCTAATAATGTAGCATAACTTGAGTCCTTCACCTAGGATAGCAGACCCATGTCAAATTTCAAAAGCTTCAACACAACATTCTTCTGATATGTACTAGATGCTGTGACGTTCTAGTATTATATGACAAATCCATACATGGTGAAAACTTAAAGAGCACCGAGTTTAACTTTAGCCTAGCCTCTTGATCATAGTGATCATTTTGTTTGTTTTAGCAGACCTAACATGTCAACTTCTGACTTTGAGGTGGGGTTGGGACTGTCTGTTAGACAATGGCATATGAGTGACCAGGAAATGGTATAGAGTATAAAGGTTGTTTCAGATTTGTAATTGTTTCTGAAGGCAATTTTGAATAATAAAATTAAGTCAACATCTTGAAGTTCTACAAGGTAAACTGTAAGTGTTTGAACACAATTTTGAGTTTGTAGGCTGTTTAAACCACAAGAATATAACCAGCGAGCAATTAATAATATACTTGAATTGGGTAAATGTAAAGCTCAGAGAACAATTTAGTTATACATTTTTCTGTGGCATTTTCTAATGTTTTCTCAGTGCCAATTACATACAGATCAGTGAGGCATGATTAAATGCCTTCATTATTTAAATAAATTATTACTATTCTGAAATTATATATTAAACTTGACAGCCCTATTTTTTAACTGTCACATTCAGTCAACTGTCTGTGAGCTAAATCAATGATGGGTTTATTTGGTTTATTCAGAGAGGGTGGGCAATAATAAGTGTTTAAGCGGTAGTCTGACATTCTTTTCCACAGGAGCGCCTGTATGTAGTGTAGGAGGATATGAGAAAAAGGAAAGAAAGTATACTTTAGTCTGACATAATACATGTGTGGGCACTGATACTGCCTCTGTACCATGTCTGTCAGAATGAAGGCATCGCTCATCACATCACCTGCCTCCACATTTACTCCTCAGCCCTTGATTTTTAAAAAGAGAGAAAGAGAGATTGAGAAGGAAAATTGGCAGGAAGAAAAAATAGTCAATAATGGGTAGTGTGGTGCCTTTCAGTGACCTCTAAGGGAAACTAATTTCTCTGCAGTTACCCTCCGCTGCACCTGCCACCTAAATAAATCATATTGCACACACATATCCCCAAGCCCATCACCTCAGTTGAAAAGACCATCTTAGACGAGCAAGAATTTTCTAGGCTGGTTAAAACTCAGCATGTATTGGTCTTTTCAACAGAGACAGACAGATGTGTAATGTTGCTTATTTTTGGCCTTTATGATTATTAAGATGTGGGTCATAAATAACAGCATTGATTTTAAACTGCATCAAAAATTCACCAGAGATTTACAGGAAAGATAATTTATTATCTATTGATAATGTTATACTAAGTGTAATGTTAAATAAATCCTCCAAATTTTATTAAAACAAGATTAATATTGGGAATTTTTTTAGAAACACATACTGCCCTGCTTCGGACATTATAACAAAAAACAATATTAGTGACTGAAAGCTTTAAAATTAACTAGCGTTGCTGATTACCTTGCACCATAATAAAAATATAATAGTTATGAATTTTAGTTATGATTCTACAAATAAGCTGAAATCCAGAATTTTCTTCATGGGACATTGGAGGACGATTTTTTGAGACCAGGAGGCTTCAGTGTGTAATTTTTACATCAGAGATCTGCTGAAGGCAACCATAACTGAAGCACTTTCATGTGGGTAATGTACAAAAAGAGGCGAGATGAAAGCCAAGATCTTTTATCTTTGGCTATACAGAGGTATAAAATGGAGTCTGAGATCAGGTCAACTCGTCCTGGATTTCAGGCTAGAAGTTTCTCCAAGCCACTTTCACATTTAAAAAAAGACTTGATTTTTCTGAAGGCAGCTGAGCTTAACAGATGCTGGGTCAGTGTGTGTGTGTGTGTTTGTTTGTTTGTGTAATAAAAAAGTAACAAAATTAAAATTTTTAGTGGCAATTTTAATTTTTTTAGTTAATTTTAGTGGTCCTCTTACACATTCTACAGACCATAAGTAACTTGTTTCCTAACCCTCATTCATTTGCAACTACTTGTTAACTTAAACTCATTAAAATATTAGTAAACTGAAAGAATTAGGGTTAGTAAGTTGACAAAACCTTGTAGCATGTCTAAAGTGAACTAACGCTAAGCAATAAAGTATAAATACACTAGCACCATACAGCCCTGCAAACAAGATAAGAGACATTTTCAGTTTATTCTTCAATTAGCTGTCACAAAATTAAACATAATTAAACAGTTTTACCATGATCTCAGTACAGTATTAGCTGTAAAAATCTACTGAATGATTAATGGCACTGCTGTTAATACTATCTGCATTGATAAGAAGAACTCTGAGGTTTTTGGAAAGACAGAAATGGATAAGCCTGGGACGTTTTGAATAGTCAGTCATTTATTATTAAAGAGCTGCTCTGCTGTGGCTCAGAACCTCATAAAGAGCCACTAAGCGTGATCCAAAAATACATCTTCACAAATCATCTTTCTCTCAAATCAAAATTTCATGGGCGAATTTCACTGTTCTATACATATAATAAATCTTACCGTCTCTCATTGTCATTCAAAAGAATTACTAATGCTCCCCTCAAGCGTAGGGGTGACATTTATTATTGTGATATGGAGGAAGGACTGAGGGCTCTGAAGATGGTTAAGGGGTTTCACAGAAGTTTCTGGAGGACACCTGCGCTTACTGATGTATGTACATTCAGAGAAAAACCATAAATCTTACAGACAACATATATCGAATACAAAGACTTTCGCGCTCAATGCTTCTGTTACATCTGTAAATATAATATAAAGAGATTTAAAGGTGCCTTCCAGCTGAGGTGAATTTAAGGGTGTATGTCTTTAGTATCATGATATCATGTATCATTGAACATAAGTCTTTCTCCGGCCTACAGCCAGTCATCCATTTTGTAATTCAGTTTTTCAATCTGTCTGAAGTGGACAGAGAGAAGCTTTTCACAGGATGTATTATTGTGTTCATGTTTGACTTTGTACTGCACCAAAATTGTTGTCTATAACCAAAAATACCATAAAACAAAACCAAATACGTATTTTAAATTACCCTTTGTTCCACATAATGCAAATGATGGCAATTGTGGCACAGAAACTGTTACATCAGCTGTTGGAGAAAATATGGAGTGAGCTACATATTTTAACCTGTCCTTAATTTATATCAATACACTAGTTATGAATTGATGAATGTGTCACCAAACAAAATGATTGACAATGACAAAAGTTTCTAAATTTCTAAACTTGTTTCCTCACGATCATGCTAGTAGGCCAGATCACGCTAGGGACAGTTGTGGCCTACTGGTTAGTAAGCGACTTGTAATTAGTAGGTTGCTGGTTTGATTCCAGTGCAGGCAGACAGCAACTGAAGTACCCCTGAGCAAGAAACCTAACCCTGATTGCTCCCTGGGTGCTGTAGTGATAGCTGCCCACTGCTCTGGGTGTGTGTGTGTTCATGACTTGCAGTGTGTGTTCACTCATCACCTGCTATGGGTTAAATGCAGGTCACATTTCGAATATGGGTTACAATATCTGACAAAAACATGTCACTTTCACTTTTTGATGTCTCATGGCCTTTCCTTATGAGCATAAGTGTTCAGTTTAGAACTTCCTAAATTCAACTGAAATGTGTTTTATGGCCTATGATGGTCACCTTTTGTTGTTTGTGTTGTGTTTTCAGAATTATACACGTCAGGCGGATCTAAGAACAGTGTTGCAGATGCACTGAGTGACAACACTGAAAAGGAGACAGGTGGAATGTCCGAACACTCTGCCAATATTAAGCAAGCTACTGTGGTATCACCTTGAAACTGCTGGAGTCTATTGAAAAAACTCTAATGAGCGCTAATAAGAAAAAAAGTGTCGCTTCTCTGTGTAATTGATTAACTGGATACCATTTAACACTAAAACCTGCTTTATATTATTTTTAATCGAAGGTTTATATAACGCTTTAAACAAAACATTTGAAATGTACAAGTCTATCATTTTTTCTAAGACAGAGGCTAGTAGGATGCAAGATATTCATTCCTTGAGAAGTTAGCTTTAAATTCACATGAAACTAATACAGGGGTTTTTTAGAGGAAGAAAGAACAAAATGACAAATGTGTGAGTTAATTCCTCTATTTTCTTCTCTGACGGAAACCTTCATAATAATAGCAGAGAAGTTTTGGGATTAACATCTTAAACAAATAAATCTTAGGAGGTTTATGTCACAGTTACACCGAATATTGTGCACAGAATTTGCAGAGCACTGACACAGTTTGTGTGTTAAGTAGAATAATCCTAACCATGTGTCGGCTTTAGAGGAAACACAGTTCTGACAACAAAGTGAAAGACAACACAAGTAAAAGTTAAAAGGGTCACCAAACAGCTGAAACCTGTTACTGTCATTGATTCTCTAGCTCATAAAAGATATATTTGACAATTAAGATAAATTATTTAGCTGTTCTCGATTGCAAATACAGACTGGGGGGCTGTTGTCACATTCTCGGGTTCTCAGTTTCATCCTTTTCTATCTTTCCATCTCCCTCTACACCTTTTATGAGGTAGATTGATCCACTTACACAGAGATAAGGAACCCGACCATGGACTTAGCACACACACATGGTTAAATCATTAGGCATGAACTCTGGACACTGGTAACCCAAGCAACTTCATACACAAATTCTTCAACAGACACTTAAATACACCCCCGCGATCAGGAAGACACGTGTACTAGAGGGATGGAAGGAAGGTGAAGGAGACATGCACATAAAACTCAGTGGGAAACAGGCTGTAAAACCACTATTTTAATGTCAAGTCAATGTTAGAAGCAGAAGACCTGCAGGTGATAATGTTTTATCGACCAGTTGTGATCTGCTCAACCACAAGTAACTAGGTGTAAGGAGACAGGCAAGCAAAAATCAATATACCCCCTCCTAAATTCCTTTATTATGAGAAATTGTTATAAAGATGAAGGGTACAGTATTTCACACAGATGTCCTGGAGTATAGATTTGAGTTATATATGAAATTTTGCATACCCAGAAAAATGTAAATTATGTTACGCTAAAGGGATGCTTGCAAACTTTCCTTTTCAAAAGTCATTTGAATAACAAGATCTATAGTTTCATAATATCACAAAGATTTAAAAGGTTATTTGAGTCATCAAGGAGTGACTTCTAGTGCACGAAAGATCACTGCTTAAGATCAACACAGCAGCAATAAAACAGAACGTGACATCACAAACACCCCAAATCACATGTTCTTGGTAGAACTTGCAAGACGCAGTGATGCCACGTTCTGAATCGTCATCTGTAACTGTCATTACAAAAAACTCCTTCAGTTACTAAATTTAAGCCCTTCATTTCATGCTTAATATAATGGAATTCAAAAGTAATAACATTTCTGATGGTTCACTACATCTCTAATAGAACATTAAACTCAGAGATACAGACTCCACAGGACGCCTGTAAGGGCTTGGACTACTGAAGGTCTTTGTGTGTGTGTGTGTGTGTGTGTGTGTGTGTGTGTGTGTGTGTCTCTAAGGGTGATTGGCAGCCGATTGCGAGCAGAATGAAAAGCTTTGCTCTGTAAATCATTTGTGTGAGTGTTTCAGAGTCTATGTGAATGCATGTCAACTTCTGAAAAGGTAAAAAAGTTCAAACAGCAAACTGAATCACTGCAGCATGCTGGAATGGATGCGAGATGAATGTGTGCACATTGTGAAAGTGGTTTGTTGAGATTTTTCTCTCAGGGTTCCCCAACTTCATTTAATGCGCTCATCATTAAATCCTCATTTGCAGGCGCTCACCATTAATGAATTGCTAAATACCTGCTGGTTTTTATTACACACTCTCTGCACTATTAGTTAAATCAGGTAACACTGCCAATGTCCATAAAATCTGTGGTGACTGCAGTTCATACCACATAACTACTGATCTAGTGTTGGGTCTGTAAAGCATCATCACACCGTTCCTTTAAAGACACCTCAACAGCGCTTTAAAATGCTGAAAGTACACATGATTATAATGCATGTCTGGCTATATGCCTGGTAATAGCCCTTTTCACCATTGTTTGATGAATAACTGCTGCCATTAACAAAAGAAAATTGACACATCTATTTTAAATAAAACTGTTTACCACTTGTTTTCTGTGGGCAGTAATTGCAGAGTGCAAAAAATAGCAGGCAAATAGCTTTAAGGTTTGTGAATAAGGCAGCAACTATAATGGACCTGGAATTTCAGATACCTGATAAATTCATTTCACAATAAAAATGACAGCTATATATAAAACATACATTTCAAAATTGTATGCTTTACATTTAAGCAACAAGCCCCATAGGGTTATGGGTTACAGTAAATTTGTAACTGCTGTTGCTACCTCCATGATGCAGAGTGGAATTTATAGTTAATTTACAATAAATCATGGTTTCAATATATTGCTTTTATAAAATGACAGTTTAATATACCAGGCTTTATAAAACAAACAGAAAAATCAATGTAGCTCTTTAGAAACAGCAGCACACAGATTCAGTGGTGTATGTAATACTCATATATTGAAGTCACAGATGTATGTTTACAGAGTAATTTACAATAGTTAAAATATAGCTCAACCAATCATAATCAAGTTCCAGTACCATGTGGCTGGTATGACTACCAGATTTTTTTTTCCATCTGAATATACCCTTCATGAATTCTGAAATATTGAATGGCCCACCATAATGTACAATTTTTAACTCACATTATCATCTTGCATTACTATGGTTACAGACAAGTCACTTGCAAACAAAATTCCTTACTTTTCGTCTTGTTTGCATTAAATTACTGATCTAGAAACTGATTTAAACACACATCATTATCGCGCATCAACAGAACCTCAAGGTAATGAAAACCAGACAATTTAAGATCCATTAGTGAGTTTAATCAGTGGTATATTGGCCCAGCATGGAAAATGGATCATTTCCAAAATCATTTCCTTTCTGGTGTCACATAACACCAAATTGGTCATATATAAACAGATTTTAAAAGAACCTCCTGGAAGTTTCCAAACACATGTTCAATGTCAGAGATTAACTGACCCATCACAGACTCATCTAGTTCCTATTAATTCTTTATTTCAGAGGCCCTGATCTGGAAAACCCAGGCAGATGGAGATGTTTATGAGAAATGCGTGTGTAGGAGGACATGTGAGAAGATAGGCACTCATCTTTGTTTCAGTGAGTGTTAGCGTTCAGACAGCATGTTCTAGTGGATCGCCACTGACCCTCAGTGGACGTCACACCTCTGACTTCAGACACAGCTGCGACTCTCTCTCTTCCTCTCTTTCTCTGTGTCTCTCGCTCTCTGGGATTCTGGGAGACTGAATTGCTTGGAGATGTTAATATACTGTTGTAATCTGGCTCAGATGGTTGATTAGGAAACTTGCATGCATTATTCTGCTTATTCTTTCACCAGTCGAAATTTTATCTATGATCTTAATAACCAGGATCCCAAACTCTCCTCCTCTATTCTCTGGCTTTCTCTCAGACAGTGTCCCACTTTTTCTTATGGAGAAACCTTAAAGCTGATACCATTTCTCCTCACTTTCAAAGAGAAAAGATGGCAATTATTCATTTTCTGTTCCAAGAAACAACATTGTATGAATTATTCTCAATGCTATTTCACACAAAGCTTCTTTATATAAAGTTTTACAATCATTCAAAAGAAGTGAAGAGGATTTGCAATGTTAACGGATAAAGTGGAACATTAAGCCTTGTATCATGTTTACATTAATACATTCCGTTTTTGATGTAATTATGACATGTCATTATCATGACAGTTTAGACATTACATTTACAGTATATATTACTGTGAGAATAATAAAAGACATTCATGATTGTTGACACACCATTAAAAGCCCTATAGGGCAATAAAAAGGTCTTCTGTAAGTAGTGCCTTCTATATATGTTTATAGTGTCAGAAAAGCTCAAGATCTGTGGTTCTGTGAGATACAGCTACCAAACCATCTAATTGTTTGCGTGCAGATTGCGGTATTGATGCTGAAAGCTGTTTGTTTATTTTATGGTTGCCATGTTGTCTCGCTTGATATATTTTGAAGTGGTTCATCTTTCAAAAAGGGAGAAAGTTAATTCATCTCATATGTCAATACTTTTCAAGAAAACTAATATTCTGTAATAAAATATAATTTATATATGCCATATATATTTTTCTCCCAGTGTCGAAAACCATTTACATGATTGGTTACAGAATGGAAAGCCACAAATTTCCCATTATCCTTCCGATGTGCCATCATGCATATCTAAGAGACGCAAAACAAACATCAAGGAGTTTCAATTGTCACAGTATGAGAAAAATAATCCTGATTTTCAGTAAACATTACCTTACATATTCTTTAAGATTAGCTGTTTTTGAAACACTCACTTCAGCCCATGTTTTTTTTAAATAGCACAGTAGGGCAGGAGATAGAATTGGAAAGGGATCACAAGGCAGGTTTTAAACCTAAGTCACCCATGATGACAGAAGCACTCACTGCCTTTGAGGTTATGGCTCAGAAACCCTCATTTTTAATATGTGTATTTTTAGTCTTTCTATAGTGTCTCATGCACACTTTGTAGAGCTGTCTTTACACCCACAAATTATCTTCCTGTAACATTTTATTATCTAATAAATATGGGTTATTGGGAGAAAATGGTCTTTCATGAAATGGCTTCAGTGTAAAGATGTACAGATGCTTTTTGAAAGCTGTATAATGAAATATATCCTAGCAGCCCACAGTTAACCCAGTCCTGGACACAATGAATGTTCTCCACCTGCTCATGATTAGGAGGAACTTTGGGTGAAAGCATCTGCTCTCTGGATTTCTGAGAACAAGCATAATGAAGAAATAACAACTGGAGAACATCAGGGGAGCACTAAAGTCACTGTAGACATCGCCACTGAATCCTTGTCAGACAAAATACGGTATCGTCTTAGTATTGAGTTTCCTGAGTGAAACTCCATGTTGCCGCCCTTCTCTCATCAAAACAGTTCAGATGTACTTTTTAAGAGTGTGTTTTATGGCTTCATAGATTTGTGTGGTAATAGCACCCCCTGTCTTTGTAAACATGATATTATGATAGTAATGCTATTCAAGGTATATTATTCACATTCGGTAACTATGCATGATGCAAGAATTCAAAATCCAAAAACGGGGTGTTGTTAAAAGAACGAGTTCAAAAATTGATGGGACTAGGCATCCCAAAATCTTTTTCCTATATATTCTTACTTTTTTTTTAACTACACTTTTACTATATATTCAATGTTTTACTACAGACCCCAACCAGAAGCAGCAAAATCAGAAAAATAAACAGAAACTCATGCATACAATTGGGGCTTAACCATGTCTGCTTGGACCCTTAATTTAATAAAAACCAGTCTGCCAATGTAACACATTAACGTATAACGTAACGTAATTGTTAAAGAAAATGTCTCGCACATCATTTTTATTATGGACCTCATCAACCAGTGAAGAGTTTTAATTTAGTGTTAGACTTAACAGCCTGTCATACAATTTATAAGGTACAAATAAAAACAATTAAGCTTCATTAAGTCTAGGGCTTGAGGGTGACAGATGCAATTAGAACCTTTTCACTAATGCTGAAATAACAGAGGGGTGGAAACGAGAGAGAGAGAGAGAGAGAGAGAGAGAGGGGTAAAGCTTTGTCACAAGCTTTCAGACAAAGTAATTCATTACTTTTTCTCTAAGGGTTCCATTTAAATGAATGATTTCCGGAAGCATTCAATCTTTGCAAACCCGAATTAGATGCATGAACATATGCAACATAATGCAACATATGCATTACAAAACATGTTATGCTAAAGGTATAGCATCAATGGTAAAGTCTTCTTAGAAAGACAGTAAGAGATTGAAAAGATGAAAGAGAAATTAGTTTCCACAGCCTCAGAAACACATTTTTCATATATAGCGGTAATAGAACTGATTGTGAATTCTGCAGTTGTGCACAGAATTCTACCCGTCTGTTAGCCTGTTCTTCAACTACACTGCATCCATGGGTATGAATACAAATGTTTAATTTGAATACGTATGTTTGATATTGCAGAGCATTGCGTTGTTGAATAAATACATAAAGGACATAAGACAATTCTACAAGAAAATGACATTTATGCATTTGCCAGATCTATCCAAAGCCCCTTACAATACATTTAAGGTGTACATTTTATCTGCGAGTGTTACTCAAACTGAAATTTGCTCTGCTAACACAATGTTCTACATGTTAAAATATAGCATACTACTTAATAAATAATATACTAAGTATTCAGCGATAAACAGAGGTATGCATTATTGTTGTCACCTCAATACAGTTGTTCTTTTGACATATGGGAACACACCAAGATACACTGTAGCAAAGATGTCCCTAAGTGACCCAAATCACCCCAAACTACCTTTATAAACCCTGGTCTGCTTGACCCACCCATTGGCTTTGAACTGCCAACTTATCTAATATTGCTGAATTATTTGTGGATGTAGTGCTGATTCAATATCAGTCTCTAAATCAAACACATACAACATGCATTCAACCAGTTGCGATTATTCCCTATGCAGAGTTCTCAAATAATAATAAATATCTGTAAACATAGTTTTTAATCACATGACAATGTGAATCCTGTGGTATCTATTTCAAGAAAATCAGCTTCAAAATACAAATGAAAAGTTGGATATAGACAATAAACATGTTACAGTGCAGCAATTATTCGACAGAATGAACACTTGTGGGGGGTACAGCCCCCCTAATGCCTGGATCTTATTCTGTTTTAGGAAACTGCATATCATAAATGATTTGTGAAGCAAAGCTTGAATAACCGAGTGCCCAATATCAAATTGAAGCAATTCTCTTATTTTGTTTGGCATTTACACAGCCAACGCTGAGCTGTGGTCTAAAACAATTTTTGATGCCCTTTGAAGCTCCTGCTGAGGAAAAAAACAAACAGACACTGATTAAAAACCATTAGACAAGTCAGATGTCTTCGAGTTTGATGGAGCAAAAAATAATAATAATTCCCTGCTGTGCAAAAAAAGCCATTTCCAAACAATTCATGTACCACTGAAGACTGAGAGTTGAAGCCAGTTAGAAAATGAGGTCATGAGAAAACGTAATGACTGAAACAGCACAGGTATGCCTGAATGGCAGACAGATCTTTATATAGTTCTCAGTATTCTGGTAGTGCTCTTCAAACTTTTTAAAACTTCTCTTTTGTTCTTGAAGAACAGGATAAAACAACAGGGGGTCTTTGACTCAGTTTGCAAACTTGCTTTAATAGGCCCTGTGGCTCTAATTTTACTCTCACAGGAGGAACACAAATAGTTTACATTTGTACCTCATTTTTATTTGTGGCAGCCAAGGGCAAGGAAGACAGCTGCCAATGAATCAGCATTTCAAAGCTGAGATCACTGCATAATTCACTCAACATGAACACCTTTTATGACTTTACCCAGAGTTCCTTTGATCCTGTAATGTCTTTACCCTTGATAAGAAAAGAGTATCTATGTGTTCCTCTATTTTTATTTGCTTCTTTGTTTGCTTTGGCTGAAACATTTCTGTTATTCAGAACATAAAATTTCAGTCTTGAATGCATCTTCTGTTTAACGTCTCAAATATTTAATGACTCAAGCCTAACTGTATGTTTCTGGATTAGTGTATATTTCTCTAAATCCCAGCTTGCATAAAATAGCTTCTAGCATCAATTATACGGTTTTATTTGCCTCCCCAGCTTTTTAATTTGCTCAATGTAATATTTCTTTGATCACTGTAAAAAGGTGCGTTTTGCTTTAACATAATGCTTTTATTTAAATGAATATTCATGAATTCAGGGCATTTACTCGTCACAGACCGAAAACTCTGGCCCCATTTAGGGCTATTCAAACAGAATCCTAGGATTGTCATTTAGGTGTACAGCGATCATTCAAGTGTTTAATTATCAACTAATGGTCATAATTTCATGCGCAATTTGTAATAGCAGACTTTCAAAATTGACGACTTCAAGCAGCACGTTTCAACTTGTGGCGTGTGCACTGTTCAGTGGTTTTACAGCGACATCATGTGGACGTAATAGGCATTTATTTCTAAAACGTTTATTAGTGAAAACGAAGCTGGTTTAAACTTGGGAGCTTGTAATAAAATAAATAAAGCAACCAAGAATGATCAAATCTACAGCTTAATAAAGTGTGAGCTTAGTACAAGCAATTCAATGGGGAGCTGTAGTACAAAAAATAGGCCCAATCAATAAAAAGCGATTTGTAAGCAGGAAACAAAATCAATAGGCACGAGGTTTTTACATTTACTGTACAATTTACTGTACAATAACTTTTTTGAAGATTTCACTTGCATGATAGAAGCTGAATATTTATTAAACAAACGAATTGGGAAATAAATACATTTTAATATTATCTGCCAGTTGGGCTGACCTTCTAAAAAATCTTAAAGGATATTTTGCCCATATTCTTTAATCTGTTAAACCGTGTTTAAAACCGATTCAAATTAAAACTTGACTACAATCTGTGACTGCATTATACATGTTTAAATACATTAAATACTTTCTTTTTACTAAAGTCTATCATGTAAAAAGTGACAACAGTTCAACTATATAATTTAATAATATACAGTTAATGACAGTATGGATGAGGTTTTAATTTCATATCGAGGTTGTTAAATCTGCTCAAAATTTTTCACGGAGATTTTATTCGCCACACAAGACTTTTATTTTGTAGACGCAAACTGCCACCGGAAACGAGCGACAAGCGGAGTTTATTACCAGCCTCTGCACTGAAAGCGATGGCCGGAATATCGCTTTATCTCCCCAGCGTCAGTATAACAGTTACACACGATATGGACGCTGAGAATTTCAAGGTAATTTCAATATTAGGCTGGTTTAAATCACGTGTAACGTTATTGAATAATGAGAAGACTTGCCATAAGTCATTTCGTTTATTCTTAATGAATAAAAAGGCGTTTCTTAGTTATATTTGTTATTATTAGAATAATTAGTTTATTGTCTAATACTCAACTATATTATTTAATCTTTGCCTTGTCGTTATTTCGGGCTATTTATTATATCTGTTATTTTTGTAACCACATAAACTAGCAGCGCTATAAAAATATTTTAATCGTGATTTTAATCAGTTTAAAAGCTGGTTATTTTCTGTTATTTGCAGTTTCTGTTATTTGTTTTAATACATAAATGGAACATACTTGTTAAATATAAACTGTCATAAAGATCCATAAATCCATCAAAGTCCCACAGCAGCAACATTACCAAGAAAAGTGTAATGTAAAAAAAGACTGTGTAAGATTACTGTAATGCGTTAAAAAAAATGTACTGCATAGCTTACATGCGTTATGGTTTTTTAGTAGTTACAATAAGTGCATATTGTGGAGAAAACTGTGGTTACCATGATATTTGTTATACTTTACACAACCTCTTTATATTTAATAGATTGTGTGTTATGTTTGACTTTGAACAGAGTTCTGGGAAAGAGAAAGACTATGAGTGTGTGGAACTTGGTGATCTGGAGAGAAAAGAGAAGATCCCACGTCGGATAATTCATTTCTCCAGTGGCGAGACCATGGAAGAATACAGCACAGACGATGAAGAGGAAGACAAGAAAGGGAATACAAAGAAAGAGCTTCTGCCTGCTATAGACACAGTACGTGTTTGTTTGCAAGTAAAGAAAACAAACAAAATCATATTGCGATTTGTTTCATTTAATCATAAAAAAATATTGTGTTGAGGAAGATATAAAAACATCTGACATTCAAAAGGTGCTAAAATCTCACATGTTTTGGTTGTTCTGAAGTCTCAGCTCACTTGGGGCCCATATGTCTGGTTCCAGATGTGGAGGGCAGCTTCATCTACTGTCTCTGGTAAGTCGTATGACAATGACATTGGAGTCGTGACAATAACCAATAAAGTCATCCTATGATACTTAATGTCTACGACATGGTAGTTTTTTGTTTTGTTTGTTTTTCAAATATCCAAATTAGCCAAAACACTTTTAATTTGGAGAAATACAATTATTTGATTGATCTTTTTGTTCATTTTATTTGTTTCATGATTTTTAATAGCCCAAAATAATATGAATTCTTGTAGTAATTTAAAATGTGTGCCTGAGCTATTGAGCTCTGTAAAATTAAGATTCATGAAACAGAAATGATACTGTATTAACTTCCCCTATTCTGGGTCATTGTTATGTTCTGTCTTTCTCATTTGTCAGCTTGTGACTACCTCGGTGAGCGAATGGCTTCCCTTTTTGGTATCACCTCTGCTAAGTATCAATATGCCATTGATGAGTACAGCAGGTCAAAGCGGGAGGTACGGCTGTCCACCTATTCATTTTATGCAAAAGACCCAAAATAAAATTTTTCTTACCATTGTTGCTCACAGAAGGAGGAGGGAGAGAAAGACACTCGTCTCTCTGAAGAAGCAGAGCATCTGTTTGAAGAGCACCAAAACGAAGACGATGAAGACCCGAAGACCAACCAGCCTGAAACCAAGAGCCACCAAGTTAATGTTGAGCTGACCAATGAGATGGAAGTTCACTCTTCCTTAATGTCAAATACAGATCTGGATACAAGCACTTAATTACAAATGTTACATGGAGTTAATCAGGCCTTTTTAATGTCTGTATTAACTTGTGGTTGTTAATGCCTTAATACACTGATCTGTGTCAGTAAAATGATTTATACTTCTTACGGTGCTATTGTGGAGATGAGCCAGTTTCTCAGCCACAGACCAAAAGTATCTCTGCATTGAAAAGATGAAAAATCTTTGACGTATTGTCATGTTTGTGTTTTAAATTAACTTTATTCGCTTTTGTATTATTTAAAATTAGAATTTTGAGGGGACATTTTTAGACACATACTTGTCTAACATTAGACTATAAATTCTTAATATATATTGTGTAATTGAATTTTTTTTTATTTATTTTAAATTTTGCATTTAACATGAATAAAATACTAAAATGTGTCAGTGTTTAGCTGGTTGAATTCCTGTGCCTTGTGTGGGTAGAAGCTGGGCTCGTTCACTGTCCCCCAATAGATACGGTTTTGTCTTTGAAACAAAGGTCTCAATGTCTGTGTGGTACTGAAGACCAGATGAGCATAAGCATGTCCTCATCGTAACCTAACTCTTTTCATCAAGACAGCAACGTCATTATGCCTATTCTTAAAGGACCCTAATGTTAGTTGTTGAATATATATTTTGATAGAATTTTTAAAGCAGGAGAAAAAACACCATGTGAATCCTGAGGTTGCACTGACAAGAATGTTTGAGAGACATTACATTTGTTACCTAAAATGTTCTGTTTTTGGCACCGACTCAACATTGTGTCAGTGATGTGACGTTAAGGGTCCCTGCACTGAACATTCCTGCTGAACCATGTCACAAGGATCTGGGTGACCAGTAAAGTCTGCTTTTTTATGTAGGTGAAAGTATATCATGTTTTCTCCCTTGCTAGTATAATAATGTGTGTACACTGCTTGTTTTCATACCCATTTTAAAACAAGAGTTTTGTGAATGTTACACAATTACATTAATTGTGTGGTTGGGGAAATTTGTTCTAATCTAATTTACAAACAAAAGTAAATAACAAAAGATGGTGTATTTTTGCTGTAGCTTTTATCTTTGCCGTTTTGTGATGATGAATCGGTTTTGTGAGCGTTACGTTCCCCTTTTTAGTCTAGTGGTTAAAAGGGTGGCAATGAAGACTTCACTAACTAAAGACATGGAGGAGGAATCACTGATTGTTAAAATAAAAGTTTGTTAAAGTAAAACAAATAAACAAAGAAATACCAGGTCTGTAATACCTGTTAGTTTACCACACAAAGAAGACCATCAAAGAGACGCTGTTCATGATGTAAGGCCGCCATAAACAACATCCAGTCTGAAGTCATTTCTTCTTATTCAGCCGATGGTAATTGAGATGAGTAATTGAGTGAGTGAGAACAGAGAAGAGAGAAACCAGGGCATACAACACTGACACCTAATGGCACATATAAAAATACATTTTTGGAGCGTAACAATTCCACCATTTATATTGCAATCCAGGGATTAAAGTCTTGGGCAATTTATGGCTCATCTTATCAAACGTTTGGTTGGAATTAGCCATACGAGGGAGAAAAACTGATGGGTTATTGCCCATGTATACAACTACAAAATGTTGGACGGCTAACAATAAAAGAGGGTTTCTTTCCAAATTATGC
>JBAJNP010008068.1:0-21063 GCA_036877545.1 Yasuhikotakia modesta | reverse complement strand
ATACATTAAACTATAGCTCAGTCTACTATAAGCAACCAGATATTGCTTCTTGCCATTATGCTTTAGAGTCCATGGTTCTTTTCCTCTGAAAATCCAGTAGAAGATTCCAGTGTACAGCATCCCTCTGTAGAGGCCAAAATAGTTATGGAAGGATGGTCTGATGTTCCTCACAAAATACAGCTCCTTCCACATCCAAGAATTTTTCAATTTTTCCTCATAAACAGGAATATAAAGTCCTGACAGAGAAAACAGAGGAAAGTTGTGCACAGCCATAACCCAAAGATCAATTTTATGCATTATGCAAATGTGAGTTCCATTACAATCTGATTCTTCAAAGAAGTAAACTAGTAGTTTTAATCTTCACATAGCAACATACATTTTTACACAACAGTTTTAAACTTAAAGTTTCACTGTGTGAACTTTAGAATAAAACTAAACAGGAAAGTCTCTTTAGGTAATGTAACCAGACTTTTAATTAGTTACAACTCATTACAAATTCTCAAATGCTACTTCTCTTCCAGAACTAAAACACCTAAAAATAACCATCTGGTCTGGACAACTTTAATGTCCCAAGACAGCTTTAATATATTATGTACATTGCACCTCAAATAATTGGCAAAGATATGTGAGCAGTTACCTGCTGTTCCAGACGGCAGATTCTCATCAGTAATAGCTTTGAATGCAGATTCAGCCGCCAGCATTTCTCTCTTCATCGCCGTGTGTGTGCCTTTGATCTTGGGCACGTTCATGAAGCCCGGGCTGCAGCCGCTTAGCATTCTGCCCGGGAATATCAGTTTGGGAATGGACTGGAGGGGCAGAATGTAAAAGTGAGAGGTTATCCAGGAGGAAAAAAAATAATAAAGAAAGAATGACTGATAATCCGTAGTTGCCGACATGCCTGAAAACCTCCTTCATTCTGGCTCCATATGCTATCCTGTTGCCACCTTCCAATGTGGATCTTATAGATGGGTGATGTTTCCAACAGTGAAATTCCTTAAATGGGCTCAGGTAGGGAATACAGTAGTCCAAGCCAACCTGAAAAGACAAACACAAAAAAAATCTTGTCAGCATGTTAAATGTTGGTATTTAGAAATGTGGCTTTAATGTATTTTTACGCATCACAAGAACTAAAAAGCCTCTGCTAGCTGCTCTGCAGTAAAAGCATTTAAACAATTCAGAAAAATCATTAAGTTTGATTTGGTTCTGTTAATCACATCATGATTTGTGTATCCAGACAACAGTGACCAATCAGATTGAGTGCCATTGTGGGCCATGAAGACATTGGATAATAACCAGCAATCATGGCACAACTGATTGGAAGAGAGAGTCACGAATCACAAGCATTCTGTGAAATACCTCTTGATGGAAAAAAGTGTCAATTCTGAAAACGCTACATTAGCAACATGATGCTAAAACAACTGCTTGACAAACCATGACTAAGACCTTCTTTACATTTCAAAGGCTTTTCACACTCTCATGCCCATTGTTCTATCTCATTAAAGAACATGATGTTATATGGGAAACAACATCAACGCAGATCAACGACTCTTTACAAAGACATCAATGCAGACCAATCAGCTTTAAGAATAAGGCTTCACAACAATCAAACTTCAGTAGCGCTGTGACTTACAACAAAGCCCAATGACACCAGTTGTTCTCCCTCATTAAGGTGGTACAGGAACGAGCCTCCATATGTGTTTCGGTTGAGAGGCCAGCCAACCGAGTGCTCTGCTCGTCCTGGACGCCATTTCTTCTCATCAATTATCCAAAGCTGGAGGAAAAATGAGAAGTTGTATGTGTCTTTGTATGTTAAAGCTGCAATCTGTAACTTTTGTCTCTCCATCACCACCTCTGTTTGAAAAATAACATTGCAGGTACCATTGAAAACACAGCGGTACCTCTTTGAGGCCAATGGCATATATGCTGCGGCTCACAGTTCTCTCTAACCTTGAACTGCTTGTAGAGTTGCTTGGCCAGGTGTCCGTGACAGCCTTCCCCAAACAGAGTGACCTTAGCGTGGAGCTCCATGCCTCTCTCAAACACTTCCTGCAGGAGTTCAACAGGACATGAAATGTGGAAGTAACATCATGTTGCGCTTCAGACTGTTGAGACAAAGTATGACCTAACAATTTCCACTGCTGTCCCAGTGTGGACGCAGTAGTGTTTAATCATTTTTCATATGAATATAAATTATCCACATCAAATGTGTTGCATGTTGAATCTATACTTCTAAGAGCAACAGAAACACTTTCATCAAACCACCATAAGATGTTGTTTTCAGAGAGATGAATTACTACATAAAACCAAGCACCGATGACAATCCTTTGAAGAGAGCCGTCTTTGGCAATGCCAACATCATTAGCACCTGTGTAAAAAAAATTAAGTTCAATCATGTAACGGTCAAAAACAGGACGTTACTCTCTTACTAACCTGGTGCTTTTATCTAATCTAACAGCGGAAAGGTTAACGGTTGAAATCACGGAGGAACCGGTGATAAACTTACTTCCATCTATGGATTATCTTATATGCGCATTAAAACTAAATTTTTTTGGTTACCAGATATTTATATGTGCCACACCACCCACAAAGTACAAATGCACTGATCTAATTAAAAAGTAAAATACATTTTTCAAGGGTACACTTACCTCAGATGCTGCATAACCAGGATACAGTTCCACTTTTCCGCCTGCTCCCCAAGCCACCACACAAAATGCCCCAGGCGCACTAAGTAGTTACCATGGTAATTCATTGGCAGACCTATGTTCACAAATCACAAAAGGTTTTAAAATACCCCATTATGAAGAGAACCATTCGTACAACACTGTAATAAGGGAAAATCATTCAGGACTAGAGACATTTTACCTTGTGTAAGTCTCATTGTCAGAATTTGTGTAAGTAGCCCCTGAAGGGCCTTATGTAAGAAGCAATAACTTACCAGGTAATATTGGAATGGGTATGCAGTATTGTTCAGTTAAAATGGAGAACTTGTCCTTTGTAACCGGAGTATTCAGCGGTGCCTGTGAAACAAGAAACTAAATTAATTTGATTTCCTAATTTTTGATTTTTGTTTGTCTTGACAACTAAAAACAACTTACATCTGTTACATTATGCAAAGTAGTCTTTTATATATAATGTAAATTTTATATAAAATGTAGCTGTATATTTTCATACAACAATGGAATACATGTATACACTTTACGGCATGTGACAAGTGTTAAAAAAAGGTCATAACTTCTTGTTCTATATGGATAATACAATGTGTTTGCAATGACATAACAATGAATGACTGACAAGAATGCTGCATTTTTGGGTGAATTGGTTATTTAACAGCTCCTATGTGGAAAGCAGTATGCATTTTATTTAATCACCTGACAGATGGTTCAACTCCTTTGAGGTATAACATACATTTCAACAATGTATCTATTCCGTGGGAAACTGTATGTCAGTGTGTATTTGTACACACTGTCTCTCTTTCCAGTCTGGAATCAGCTCATTAAGTGCAGAGGGCTCCAGACAGGCTCCAGACAACGTGTGAGCTCCTATCAGAGACGCCTTTTCCACCACACAAACTCAGAGTTCTTCCTCATGCTGATTGGCCAGCTGCTTCAGTCGAATGGCTGCTAATAAACCTGCTGGGTCGCCGCCCACAATGACAACATCTGCTTCATCTGCAAAGCGTTCCATGTTCATACCTCAAGACACAAACACAGACCAGTCAATCAGAATCCTTTATCTAAACCTCCTTATGCAGCTGAGAACAAAGTCCTGGCTTGTGATGTTTTATGTAAACATACTACATACAATTAACACTGATGAACACACGACAGTTGACCTGCATTTCTCACTCCTTAAAAGATCAGTTTTGTCTTACAGTAAATCAGCAAGATCATAAGATCTAGAAATTGTCACACTTAAGATTTTTTTATCAGTGTATATTCAAAGTGAATAGTCAAGATTGATTAACAACAGAAAAGAAACTGGAGATATTTTGAACTCATTGGACTTACTCATTTCCATTACTTAAACTTCCCTGACATGTCCATTTTCTTCCAGGGCTGTAGGAATCACAATACAAAATCTAAAATTTCTTCTCTGCCCTCAGCATGGATCAGAACCTCTTAGGCTTGTGTGCCCTAGAGGAAACGTATTACGATAATATATGGTACCCAACTGACCATCCCATTGTAGGTCCTTATCTCTGGGGTACACTGTGTAATGAGTGGTAATTCGAGGCACAGAGACCGAGGAACAACATCATGTGATAAACACCTGAGGAGCTACATGTTCTGCTTGAACCGCCTTCAGTGCATGTACACACCTCAGTCCTGCAAAAGAACACAAAGCCCAACTTTCACTCTGGTCTACTGTGATATTACTGTCACATAATCCCTAAGAAAGTGTATTGAGCTGTGTGGCAACTGTTCAATTGTAAGGAGTTTTATATAGTTAATAATTTCTAACATTATATATGTATGTATGTATTATTAATATGTATTGTTGATAAATTATAGTATCAGTTTCTTTTAAAATCTTCAAATAAGACTCCATAGTGATTACAAACTACTGAATGATAGTGAATATACAATATCTTATGAATGAAGATGAACATCTTAAACTGTTCACCTTAAACACAAGGGCATCAACAAAATTACTCTAACCTATATTTAAGTGACCTTTGCCCTACTTTCTCTCTGACTGCTCTTCAGAAGGCTTGTATTAATTAGTTACAAGAATAAATATGCAAAATATGACTTCCTTCTTATATGCAAACATATAGTTTTTCTTGCACTTACATATGTACACTAAACATGCATTCAGCTTCACGGCAGAAAACTGATCAGGCTACATTATAGTTAGTGCTGTGAAAGTCTTGCAGTACCTTGGACGGAACATCTACAAGCCGAAAACATTTAAAGGGCTGGTTTTATTATTTGCAGCTGTGACTGAAGTGCCTCCAGTGATGATCCAGGGCAATAGAAAAACAAATGCCCCCACGTTGTTATAAAGTAAGTGTCAAAATAAACCTAAGTTGTGAAGCGCGACAGATCAAAATGACGCCAGTGAACGCGCCGGAAGTGGCAGATCACGGATCGGATGTTCATGAGGATAGAACCTACAGCGCGCGCGCGAAGGCGTCGAACGCGATCCATCTGATTTACTGTTAGGCAAACCCACAAAGTCGCACGTAGAGGTCGCTCTACAATCTGGGTTCGGACAGATACGCATGCAAAATAAAACACATATCTATATAAAATAATTACTTATTTAAAAAATTACATAATGGCATTCCAAATGTGTTTCTGAATAATGCAGTATAATATTTAAGTGATCAAGAAGGACTCCAGTAGTTCAACCAGCTATTATCCCAATTATTTTAACCAATTATTTATCTCAACAAAAGACTTTTTGAAGTATTTATTTTGAATATGTTATCAAAACAATTTTAATATGGTAAGGAAAATATGATAACAGTGAATACACCTAAAGCAATAAAGATTCTCACATCTGAATAATCTAAAGAAGCACATACAAAACATAACATACACTGAAAACACTGAAGTAAAAACATATGAAAAAGTTTTGTTGAAAAATTATTTATTTGCAAGTGACAATAAAATTAGGATTAACCTCTTAAATGAACTGTAGTGTCACAAAAGCGAGTAACATAACCAAACTTTCTACTGTGTTTGGTGAATTGAGACAATGTTATAAAAGAACAGGTTTGGTTAACAGGTGAGATCTGAGATTCTTTGAAACAGTGTGCATGCAGGATGACTGTCTCAAATATAAGTTGATAACATATTGCTTTTGAAGATCCAAAAATAAAAACAAAGAAACATAAAATGAATGGCATCACTTTATTCCAGACAATAAAAATGACTGGCTGATATGTCTAATGAAAACACTTTGTACTGTATCTGTCGCTCACAGTATTATACATTTCCTATGAGGTTGTTGGCTCCAAAAACATCTGTTAAGTGCCTGGATGGTGTCTGTAGGAAACATACACCATAACATAAATATTTGAAACAGTTTAGTTTCAGTTTAGTGACTTTAAATAAAAAATAAACTACATATATAAACATATAATCTATACAACATTTGCGCAGAATATGCTACACACAATTTTTCAACAAACAAACAACATTTAGCACATTTCAACACAGAATACACACACACCGGCATTAACACTAAAAGACATTGTCAGTGGATACGGCAATTTGGGACAAAATTTCAATGTGTCTCATCTACAGAAAAACAGTAAGAAAAACACTAAGTACACACCTTTATTATCAGGTATATTTTTCTGTTTAGGACCCTGTGTAAACTGATTGAGCTTCTTGTTAATACAATAATACAATTGTGCTTAACTGCAGCAGTGTGTTTGTGTGTGGGGAGGAGGGGTATGACTCGATTTTATTAAATATTAAGTCACAAGTTTCAAATCACAAAATATGACTGACTTTGTTCATGGCAGTATAATGTTTATAATTCATGTGTTCATTTTTTTCACTGCAGTTTTAAAGCCCTGAACAGGACTGTCAATCTAGCAGGTTTCAACAAACTGTCAATGTTTCAAAAAGCTGATAAGATAATGTAACAAGCTGCTGTTTACCAAAAATCTAACTTGTATTCTTAGTAACTGATGATAGTTTACTATGTGACCAATATGTAAATAGTATAGGTAATTGTCATTTATAAGTGAGTACTGTTACTGTACTATAATATTTTGTATCTCTTGTTCTCTTTTGTCTTGTGTTCAGTACTCTCCCAGACACATACACACTGGGTTTTTGTGTTTAATGGGGTTTATGTTTAACATGGTTTATGTTTAATGGGAACATTCCATAAGGGTAATGGTTTTCATAGCGTACAAACTGCATATTATATCCCCTTACACAAAAACTACCCCTAAACTGTAACAAAACCTTTCTGCTATTTCAGATTTTCAAAATAGATTGTTCTGTATGATTTATAACTGCACGTTCCCTCATGGAGACCAATAAATGTGTCCACAATCAAAATTTACTGGTATTACTATACCTGTGAGGATTATGGTGCCCATAACATAATGATTATCAAACACACATGAAAACAAGCTCTCCTTATATGCATTAAGTTCATGCATGTAAACATCAAACATACAAAAACGTATGCTTTGTCAGAATGAGCCCCTGGCTGTGAGGCATGAGGTAAAGTGAACCCCAACCAGACTACCTCATGTCCCATTTAAACCTTCCACTGGCATTAACTGGGTTGTTCCAGAGGTGTTGGACATTTCAGATGGGTGTGCCAGGTAGACAGGTGAGCAGAGCGTTTGACTGTTGTCCTGCAGAGGCCACATTTCCTGCCATGTGAAGGAAGGCAAATGTGCTGGATGACTACTGAGGAGTGGTTTCCGCTGCCTGTAGTTAGACCACACCTGTAGCAGTGTCTCTTTAAAGGGCCGTGTGGTTAATGTGTATAAAATAGGGTTTAGAGCACTGTTGATTGGCAGGATGAAGATTACCACCCATGAACTGATGGTTCCTGCAGAAGGTTCATTTTGAGAGGAAAATTAAAGATTCAAGGTTTAATGAAATCTCATGTTATTTTTTGCTAATGACTTCCCTATGAAATGTAATTTCAAGAGGGGAGCCCACTTACAATTGCCTATTAATTATCTTTGGAAAATTATCATAAAAAAGAGAGGGCTAGAGAAAAACAAGTATGGACACTATAATATTTCTGTGAAATGTTGCAGAAGATAACAGCTTAGGCTCATCATTGTAAAACATGCAGTAAAATCAATTCAGCAAGTAATTGCTCAATATTATGTGGATGGAGTGTGCATATTGAACATATAAGCCCTAAATCTTATGGCCATCAAGTAAATGTATCACTGATTCTTTTCATTATATGCACAACTGACTTAAAGGCATCCACTGGCTTGGATGCCTTTAACTTTTTCAATACTTGAAAGCATTGAAGCGAAATAAAAATGTAAAAAACGGAAGAACAAATTGACCCTCTATGAAGCACTTACCAGGAATTTCCACGTCCATAAGCGACAGGATCTTGAGGATGAAAATGGGAATCCAGCACAGTGAATCGGTGATCACAATAGAGAAAAAGCGTTTGGCAATTGTCAGCTCTTTCTTAATGTGGTTGGTGTATTTGGTCGCTTGTGTTCCTGTTCTCTGGATATTGTAAAACATGCTTCCATAGGACAGTACAATGATGAGAAATGCCACCAGATTCAGACCTGTTTGAAAAAAGGACATGTTTTGACATGATATATAACAGTGGAAAATACTAAATTGATGATAAATAGGTTGAATGATGGCCCCAATATAAAACACAGGCACCAGTACCATTTTGTAAAAATTGGGCCTGAGAATAATACGATACACTAAACACTTTTCAGGTCAGGAAAGATTAAGTTATTGTTGAGATGATTGGACTTTGTTGGACTCATTTTCTCAATGCACTCACAATATTGTGACTCCACCCCTTTTCCCCAGTCCAGACCTCTATATCTGACCTCTATCATACCAAACAAATGAGAAATGGCAAGCAGCACAATCTTTGGGAAACAAAAAAGGCCAAAACATCTCTTATCACTCTTATCAATGTAAACAGAAAAGCTATTAAAGAGAAAATATATTTGAAATTGTACCTTGAAAACTATAATGGCTCAAAGATGTTTTACTTTTAACCTTTTAAAATGTGTGTAGTAAACCCTCTTTCCAAAAAACAAATACTTACCAAGAAAGATGACAATGGAGTAAATCTGTGCTCCAAGAGTTTCCGGCTGTTCGGAATGCAAAGGAAAACACACGCCATTGGTTCCATAGAAGTTACGGAACACTCCTTTACAGGCCAAAGGCAGGAAAGCAATGATAAATCCCAGAATCCAGATAGCCACCAATATAGTGACAGTTCGTCTGCGACCGGGAGTCAGATAGCGGAACGGATACACAATGCAGATGTATTTTTCCAGGGTGAGGTAGGTGAGGAGTAGTACTGACACCTCAGTTGAGAGCATAGCTAGAGATCCAATCACCTGGCACGATGCGCTATCCATCCAGGCCTGGGCGTGGCGGTTATACTCTCCACGAAACTTTAGGTCATATGCTCCAATCATGAAGAGGTACACACCCATTAAACCATCTGCACCTATGTCATGAAAAACAGTTTCATAAGCTAGACAAAGATATGGATAAACATTAAAAGAGGCATCAAGCTAGCATTTTAGGAAATGAGCGATGCTTATGAATATGGGTTTAGATTAGATTACAAATTGGTGCTTTGATGTGGTCCTCATTAGAAGCTGTCAAGCTTACAGAATTATAAACCATGTCCTTAAAACAAGTGTAATAAAACCCTCCATTTAAACTGACAGGAGGCTAAAAATTAAAAGCCTCTAATAGCAGTTCGCCACCCCCCACTCCTGACCCATTTCCCCCATGCTGGTGCCCTAAAATTTAGTTTTAAAAGCATTTCTCACCCACAGACATTTAAAATAAGGCAACTAAGGAAACGATATTGAGCAATTCAGCTAAAGAGCAATTCAGTAACTGGGTGATGGTAGAGTGTTTAGCAACCAGCACCGGCACAGTGTGAACAGACGGTGTCTGCCGCAGAGTGAGCCAATAATGATTTCCAAACTGTTTATTTATATATTCTGATCATTGGGATGAGCTGTATTGAAATTTGCCAAGAAAATAATTTAAAAGGGACCATTTAATAGCAACAAACTGTGCAAATATGTTATCAAGTCTAGGGCCATTGCATAATTCACAGAGGCTAGGACAACAATTCTGTGGGTGGTAGAATGAGCAGCGATTATGCTTCTTGGAGAGTCTGTATTAATTATGGTTTGGCTACTGATATTAAGCATATTATGAGTTACAAAAGAAACACATGGATGGTGTGGTGTTATTTAAGGAATATACTGTGTTGTTGTCTTTATGTGTGTAATAAATACAAAACATATAAATGCTGATCTATGTCATCAGATTTGTTATTTGTTCTTCACTTATAATTATTTTCAATATTAATTTTTCATAATTTTTTTGGTTTTCTCACTCCTATACAAATTGCAGTTATTGTTTTAATTGATATTTGAATCAGTTAAGTGAATTAAAATAATCTATTGCTTGAAAGTGGAAATTCTAAGTAATTGATTTGCATGCATTTGAAAGAGCATTTACTCGATCCAGCAACATTTTATATGTGATCTGAATGTTTTTTGACTTGAATGATCTCTGTCTGTCTGTCAAATAAATTAAAGACAAGCTAAAAAAAATATTTTGCTGGAGCTGAAAAATTAAAAAACATAATTATGTCTGAA
This sequence comes from Yasuhikotakia modesta, assembly GCA_036877545.1. Classification (NCBI taxonomy): domain Eukaryota; kingdom Metazoa; phylum Chordata; class Actinopteri; order Cypriniformes; family Botiidae; genus Yasuhikotakia; species Yasuhikotakia modesta. Next base: position 10,727 of record JBAJNP010008068.1, on the reverse strand, counting down.
AATGCTTTTCCCCAATTGGATGAATTAAAAAGGTCATTTAAATATATATGTACATGCATATACTGTGTGCTATAAAAAATCTTACAGCACAAAGAGATGATGCACATGGCGTGAAGCTTGTTCTCTGAGCGAATGTAGGAGCGCATGCAAATGACAAAGATGTTCCCGAAGCAAGTTGTTGCCGAGACAACCCAGACAAAAACACGCAGCACGATGTTGGCCAACAGGTCCTCGAAAGATGAGATGCCATCAGTGTTGGGTTTGCAGCTGCGGACGTGCGGCGCATATCCACAATACTGAAACTTTTTAAAATAGCTGGACAGAACAAAGAAAGAAGCGGAAATGTCAAACATTTTTAGAGCGCCAATCGGCCTGTCTGTCTATCATTTTTAAGCTTTTGTCTGTCTATCATTTTTAGCCAGCATGCTAAGCGGTTACTTTCCCTACTCAGATATTGCATCAGATTTGACCCCAGCAGGATTTCATTCTGTTTACATTTTAAGACTTCAACTGATATATAAGCAATATGAACATATGAAAGCTGTCCAGCAGCTATGATTGAGTGCTGTTCTCACTCACTCCTGTCCTCACAAAGAAAGATGTTTCCATGAGAGAAAAGGGGAGAGGACATCACTCAACAGATCTTCTACAGTTCCAAAGACTTATAAAGACAGCCCAACTCAGACTTGAGTTGAATTTCATCGAAACAAATAAGCAACTTCTTTGTCTCAATTGGGTGGGAAGCATCGCAAATTACTTGCAAGTTTTCTGAGTGTTCTTCTTATTCACAGTGTGAATTATACGCTGCAACATATGCAAAGCAGAAATACACAACACTGCATCCTCAAGTATCTGAAAAGATTGAAAAGGGAATTGCAAACACTCGAAGTTGTATTCCAGACACCCTTGTATTTAGTCCTGTTTGTCGGTAGGACACATCATAATCACTGCCAATTACTGCATTCATTTGTAGGGGAAAATCATTTTTGTGAATAATTATCAGAATACAAAATATTCTGTCACAATATTGTGAGTCAATTTCTGGGGCACAAACTAAAGAGTTTGTCTTAATGTTTTTGTAACAAGGATATTCCTGAGAGACTAATATTTGAAAAACAAACATTAGGAGGCTGAAATCAGGGTTTCACAAATCTGCATTTTTGTTTAACATTTAAAGCAAAATAATTCAGTTGTCATTAAAAATTAGCAAAATATCCTAAATCTTAGCGTAACGTTCATCTCAACATTCAAACCCCATTACATATCAAACAAGCTGTAGAAAGACATTCATGAGATCTTTCAAAAAGCAGCACTTACATGTGAGTCAGATTTTTGAGTGGTTCAAACATCTGTCTGTGGATGTTCCCAATTTCAATTCCCTCAATGCTCCTGTGACACAGAAATTCTTCTCTTAGGGTTCACCACGTAAAAATCCATAACCATATCAGTATTCAGCTTACAACATTTTACTCCTTCTTTCCTGTTCTTTATCCAACAAATGTGCAGTTTTATTTCCAAGATGATCTCTTAAGGTCTTTGAAGTACCTTAAAAGCAGATATTTTTTCTCTAGTGTGTAAAGGGGAAATGAACAATGAACACAGAAGGAAGTTCCGGGAGAATTGAGCTGTGTTGAAAGGGTTTTGCAAACAACACATTACTAAAATGACTGGCATTTGCTGGTGTTTTATGTATGTGTGTGTGTGTGTGTGTGTGTGTGTGTGTGTGTGTGTGTGTGTGTGTGTGTGTGTGTGTGTGTGTGTGTGTGTGTGTGTGTGTGTGTGTGTGTGTGTGTGTGTGTGTGTGTGTGTGTGTGTGATTTTAAGTAAACATGGAAGAGAATGGCCATGCCAATCTTGAGTATTATGTTATTGTAATTATTTATTACTAAGATAAGTATTTGGACACTTAATAGCTTTTACAAGCTAGTAAAACGTATATAGCTAGGGCACCACTGTCACACATCCTTATACTGGTTAAACTACTTTAATGAAATACTTAGTGACTGAAAGTGACTTAAATTTAACTTACAGTGATTTCAATTTATGCAGCTTGTCAAAATGGTCCACTTTCAAGTCCAAGATGGGGTTATATGAAATATTCCTGTAGACCAATGGTGGACGAGAGAGTTTCTGTCAAACCTTTGAAATACTGTATGTTCTCTGAACAGGCATAAGACCCAGTTTGGGTTTTTTGTAACATGCACAATCTAAATAATGACTCACAGCTGAAGCAAGTCTCCAAGATTGACAAAAATATCAGGAGGAAGTGCTTCGATTCTGTTATTGGACAAATCCCTGCGGAGAGAGAAAACAGTTGTGCTGCATGCTTTCAAAAAGGCTTCTGTTGATGAGGTGATGAGTAAGCTGGTCTTCCAGATGAGTGCCATACACTTTAATAACTGATGTTCTATAACTGCTCGGGTTGGATGGGAGCAAGACCACCCCAGTACTGACTTTGAAATTGACAAAAAAAATCCATTCAAGCAGTTTTTTTTTCACATTTCTCAAAAATCACACAGAAATAGGTCACGACTAAACTCCTGAAAACACTTTGTGGTGATTATTTTGCCAAACTTTTATGATGGAAATGCAAAAGAACTTACAGCTCGCCCAGTTTACGAAGAAGAGAGAAAGCTCGCTCGTGGATGTAACTGATGCGGTTCCGCTGAAGAACCCTGGAGAAACGTAAACACTTATCTTTACTGGGAAGAAACACACGGACCATTGCTGAGAAATGGAATGTTCCAGAATTGATTAGAAAAACACAGCATGCCAATGAGAAGAAAAAAATGACAAGGTAAACAGGACCTGATCTTTAATCAAGAGAGTCACTCTTGCATATAATCAGTGTAATTACAATAGGATAATATTGCATTATATTCATGGCTCCAACAAACACTTACTCTGCTTAATATGTAAATTGAGATTTTCTTAACTACTGACACATTTATTAACACTTTTACTTAGGAATATATAATAATACATAATAATACATATTACCTTAACACATTTAAATGTTTTCATTTTAAATGAAGATCACTGTGACATGTAACAACATATGCAAAATTGTTAGCTGTCAAACTTGATCTAACTTGAGTTTGAAGTGTTTTAATAATATAATAAAATGTAGCTTATTTAAGAAACACCCAAATTAGTTTCTGTTCCTCACAATTTTTCTCATAATTAACTGCAGTATGTTTTAAAATAAGAGTTTATTAAGTCTACTGCTGCGGTATCTGAAGTGATTAAAAATAAAAAGCAAAAGCTGTTTAGCCTAAAAATATGTTTTGACCTGATTTTGGGAAGGTTTGCAAAAGAAGGACCTGAAACTCTGTGTAATAAGTGCCAATGTCGGCTAGCAGTTAAACACACAGCAGGAAGTGAGGACAAGTTAGAACAGTCGTAGAGGAAGGCTGAGAAGACTTACAGAACGGTAAGCATGTTACAAGACCTAAATGTTACATTTCCCACAGTTTCTATCTTATTTCCTTCAACATCCCTGCAAACATAAACACAGAGAAAGAAGAGATAATATTCAAGGAAAACTGAATAAAGAAAAATCTGTTTTTATTGATTAGCTTAGGAGAACAAAACAGGGCTACATAGTGTTACACAAATGCGCATATTGATCTACTAACATTTTCTAAAGTTCACTGGTGATAAAAAGAACAAAACTGTTTGACCATGAAAAGAATAACAAAAGTGTTTTGGATGACATGTTGTATTTAAACTTACAGCCAATTTAACCGAGGCATCTCCAGGCATATGTCATCAAGTTTAGTGAGAGCATTGTTCAATAAGACTCTGAAAGACAAACAGCACACAGTCCAGTACATCCTCATGGATAAATGTACATTCATTCAAATCAAAGATTTCCTATTTTAAAGGTCCTTTAAATAACACTGAAAATGTGAGTGACCAAACAAAACTCACAGGAGCACGAGTGAACGCAGACCAGAGAAAGTCAAAGATGTTATGTGATGAATATGATTGTTCTCCAGAATCCTTCAGGAAAATAATTGAGAAGCTCAAAAAATGCAAAAAACACTGCGGTTTATAAGTGCTTTGTCTCATGTTTGTCTCATGCTTACAGGAGACTGCTATAAAAGGATATAAACTATATTTCAATGCCATTCAATTAGGTGTGTACTTACAGCCATTCTAATTTGTGCAAGTCTTGGAAAACACCAGGAAGTAAAGTGGAGATTCGATTATAGCTTAGATATCTGAGAAAAAAAGACATTTTAGCTTGCTCATGATACATTCTCTCACTAAGGGAACACATAAGAATGATCTAGGTGTGTAGGACTCACAGTCTTGTAAGATTGTAGAGGCCTCGGAAAGCATGAGGGTGTACTGATTTAATTCTGTTGTGCTGGAGATATCTGAAACACAGATTGAGTCACATTGTTACAGAGCACATTATTACATACACAGAGGTCATTATGAAAAGATGCAGTCAGCTCAGTTTTCCTGTAGTTCCTGTATTGTGGTAATATAAATACTTTTTATTGTATCTTCTTTATTTTAGTGTTTCTTTTAAGATGAAGACAGACAAAAACAAAAAAACTCTTATCTAAAATCCAAAATATTTTTGGCTGAAAAATATCCAATATATATTTTCTCTGGTAAACATGAAAAAACAGCATGACCTTTTCCTGAATATGTGGAAAACTCTTTATTTACAGTTACTACACCAGGCCTTTAAAACATGCTAAAAACATGTGCAATGTAACAATGTGCTAAAAACATTCAGAACGCCGTAGTAACCACAAAGCAAGACCTTGGCAACACCTTAATATCATGGTGGTACATTTTGCACAGACAAGCACCACTCAAATTTCCTTTGGAAATAAGAATCTAGTTAAATTTACTATCTATTTATCTAGTTAGTTAGGTTTTATTTACAAGTCATTTGCTTACTCTCCAGCTGAAAAATAGTGGTTTCTATTCCTGCATTTTTCTGCCACTGCTAAAAGATTAAATTTGTTCAAACAACAAAGCCACCATCTGTCACTAGATAAATGATGTTTAGCTGGAGGACAAAAATAAGGGTTTCGTTCCGTCAGAGTCAGCTGGTACTTCTGAGCGAAACAAGACCAAACTAAACTCACAACAAACAAGTGAGCCAAACAACAAACAAAAAGAAAACTTAAACAAAACATAAGATTGACCCATATTTCTCTGGTTAAAAACAGAGCGTTTATAAGTTCTTCAGCTTTCTTCAGCATTGCTACTGCACAGCAAGAACTCCTGCAGAGATGCAAAGACTGTTTTATTCCATAGGGAACATTTACTCTTACCCAAAGTCTCCTCTACTGTGGAAAGATGGGCAAGCAACATTTCTTTAACATCTGCAATATTTCCAGTATTATTGCATCCACACAGAAAAACCTGAGAAGAAGGTTTAACTGGGTAAAGCTGAGATGGTCTTACAGCTTTTGAAGGCTCTGGTACATAAAGAACATATCAGGATTGAGTTTTCTCAAGCGGTTCCTCTGCAGAGACCTGCAATATGAGAAAAAGAGATGATAAAGGGTACAAGGTGACTGATGACTTCCTCAGCTGCTATGACGATGTTTCTGTCATTATTTTCTTCATAGAACTCCAAGGTTCTTCAGCTAAAAAACTGGTTCATACCATGAATCAATCCAACCAGCTCTGAGATGAATCACAACATAAACTTTAATTCACAAGTGTGTTGTTTGATAAAAACTCAATTACATCTGTATCAACAGCAACTTCTTTGATATTGATTGATGTTTGATATCCATGATTACATGTAGTTTCATTTTCAGGTTAAAACCACATTTATTATCTTGAATTTTTGCTAATAATCAGTTTTCCCATGGGAAAGCTAGAGCTGAGTGATGTCACAGTACTGTTATAATATGAATGTATCAAAATTATCATCCACCACTTAAATTAAATTATGTAGATCTAATATGATCATGCAGGCATTAATATAACAATTTAGATCAGAATACTTTGGATTGACCCAGTTATGCATTCTATGTCAAATCCATTTTTTCACTTGTTAAACTAGAATAAAATTTATTCTATTGCCTATTGAATAAAATATATTATGCATAAAGACCAGATGTATCCAGTGTCATAGAGGGGTTGATTTGAATAATCTAAACTGAAACTGAGTCTGCTAAATATTTGAAACACTTGATATTCAGGAGTAAAAACAGAGGTTAAAAGGTAATGTTTGACATTACAAAACTGAAGTTGTGTTTTGCCTAATAACAGAAGACTGTTTAAAAGCAATGATCTTCATAAATGCCTTATGCTACATTTGACGTCGCATTTAATGCAGCTTGCTACATTCTCAGCATTGCTGGAAAAGGTAGAAGTAGACTTCACTTTTTCAGCAGCATACTAATGAACTGCTGAAAATGAAACAGGGTTGCAATGCAGGAAATTGGGCTTTAATTAAGATGCAGGATTTGCTCGCTACATAAATATGCATTTCAAATCCATGCTTTAACCCCAGAGCTCCTACAAAGGTTTACATCAGCTACAGCTATTATCTGAACAATGCAGATCCTTATGAGTTACTTAACCAAAACGAAGAGAGCTTAACAGTTATGCTGGAGGAGAATAATGTTGGCAGAATTTTCTGTAATGCTACTGCCTCAGATTTCAGTGTTTCAAAGTAATGCCAAAACTGAAGATGTGCAAATACAGTAGTGTTGTCTAACACAACCTTGTTGTTTTAGCTAGTTGGCAAATTAGTACTTTGCAGGGTTTCAACTTTAGGTGATGCTATTTTCACATTCACTAATACCATGAAACTAATTTAGTCTCCTACATATTTTCATTTTATAACCAGGCAAACTTGTAAGCACTGTTAAACAGAGTCTCTCATTGGTCCTGTCACTGATTTGAACATTCACTCCCACTTCCACACACCAAAACTTCCACCCAACCCCCCCCCCAACAGACACACACACACACACACACACACACACACACAAACTGCTGCTACTCACATCATGGTGACATTAACAGATACAGCAGGTACATCTTTGAAATGTGCACCATCACAGTCCAGCTCCAAATCTCTGCACTGGCACTCAGCTGGGACTGTCCCAAGCACTGTGTAAAGAATGAAAAAAATGGAGACAGGAAACGAGAGAGAGAGAGGAAGGTGAAACAAAGAACAAAGCAGAGACTGAAAACACAGTAGAAAAAAATCTCTAGGCAAGCCTGTATTTGATCTTTGATCTTTGAAGCTGCAATATTTATTAATACATACACAGTCCTGCAGAAACTAATAACCCTGAATTTATTTACTTCTGCAAAATGGTTTAAGCAGGTTAGTTTTATATGATACGTCCAACAAAAAATGTTCTAATTACATTTATTGAACTGTCAACTGAGTCTAGGTTTTTTGTATGTAATTTTTTGTATGTAATTAAAAAACAATTTTACCAGTAAACTAAACTGTCTCAACAAATGTATGAATTTGGGCCAGAAGAGATTTGGTGACTGGCACCAAAATTGTTCATGTTAGTTATTAAAGTGACATGTGTAATTTCTGCACTATTGATAACAGTGAAATAGGCAATCATTATTTTTGCAATTTTATCTGGTTTCACCAGTAGCACAAACACCACAAGCTTTACTACTGAAAGTGATGGCATCACTATATGTGATGTTGTCAGCAGTTGGATAACTCAATATAGCCTGACAGATGCACATGTTAGCTCACAGTCTTTATCCCAGTAAAACAGAGCAAATGTCTGGCCTGAAATGCAGGGTGTGTAAATGCCTCTGACAGGCCATCTGTGCCCCAACACTTTGTTCTAACAGAGTCTGTGTCGAACAACATGAAAGTGCATTGACAAATCTGTAGAGTCTTTGGTAATGAGGGGGGGGGGACAACAAGTCATTAGTCTCAAAACAGAAGCTGGATTTTAATTGGCTATTCAGACTATTTTCGACTGGGCTTCTTGGTTCTGTTTGTACCTCATTAATAATCTACTGTCCGTGTGCTGGGGTGCATGTAGGGCATTTCTGTTCCCTTTCCATTCCATCACATCTACTATAATTGAAACTGCTTCAGCTCCTTTGGAATGTAAATGACCTACAGTAAGCTCAATATCAGTATTGAAAATGACTTTTAAGCAGTGAAACTAGACACGCTTAAAAATCAGACTGCTTTTTATATTCCTGCTAGCATTTTAAAATATCACTCATTTATAACATTACAAAGCATTATCACATTACATTACATTAAAGGGGTCTGTGAGTCTGGGACCATTATGAAATCTTTGAGTTCTTTCCTATAAATTTGCATGGAGAAAATTGCTGGGATAATACTGGGATAATGTGCACAGTAGTAAATACATTACTGTACTGTGCATCAATAAATACTGATATTCTTTCCATTTTACATAAAGCTAAAAAAAACCCTCTAGCATCCTATGCTAGCACCAAGCATACAACATCCACTGGTAATCAGCAATATTTGTTTAACAGTGGCTAGTTCTGATAAAGCCTAATTTAATTTGTTTGCAGATAAGACAATTTAACATCATCATAACTAATGCAATAACAAAAATATTGACATTTTGTGTGTATTCAGATACTTGGCACCATTTTTGACAATAACAACCATATACACAAACTAATTCTCTGAACTCTTTGAGTCAGACCTTTTAACTGTGATTTCTTTAATGAAGCTCTTTTCCCTAAAATTGTGTCTCATCCTGTGCCTCTAATTGACCATCAATAACTGTTATATCACCATGTTGGATTTAATTTTGTGGCAGGAAAGAGTCACCAGATGTGGTAACAAATCAGATGACATGAATTTCAAACACACAATTCATTTCTAAAAGGACACCATGAACCAATTCCTGAGTCCAAATGCCCAAGCCAGCAAAATGTACAAAAAGCACACAGGCAAAATATGCACATAATTCCACTATGGGTCTTGAAATTGTTACTTAGCTAAATCCTCTGAAATGTAAAAGTCACAGAATACTCACAGCAGGCATTCGATTTGGTCCCAAGGTTATTGCTAGGGATGCCAAAATAGTTGTCAAAGAGATGAGGCCAACCGTTATTGTCCCCTGCAAGAAAAACAATGAGAATTTTGGATAATGAATCATTTAAACAAACTTGCACTGCTTGTAATGATTAAAAACTGTTCCTCAGAAAAATAACAGTCATACATTCCATATTGTTGCAGTCTTAACGTTCGCAGGTGCAAAAAGTGTTTTGCAGCTACTTTGATAGCAAAAGTAAAGACCAGAATGAAAAATTCAAATGTCCTTAAAAACATTTGCTATGTGTCATTTTCTTGGGTCTGGGATGTAACGAATGGGTTTAAGCTCATTGGATATTTTTCTCAGAATAAGCTGCATAACACATTATGCTTCATTTTGATTTCTGCTTTCTCAAGAATCACGTTAACCTACTCGGCAACCCCTGTCTATCATCTTGACTTTGGTTTCCTACTTCAAAAGTCAGGGAGAAAATGAAGGAGGCAGCATGTAAATAGGTGTGACTTCTGTGCCGCTTCCTGTTTCCCAACTCCTCATACCTAACATCTTAAACAAATGAATCTCGACCTTCTAGGCTTCTCCATCTGCCGTAATCGATCACTGTCTAAAAAAAATGAAAAATACCAAAAGGTTTTTATTATTAACCATCTGAGCCATGTAACCTCAAACCCATTCTGGCTCTGGGTCCTCCTTGAAAAGATAACAAGCCTAGCCCGCCTGCTGTTTGTTACTCCACACAGAGGCTTAACTTCTGTAACGTGGAAGATAATACTGTGAAAGGAAGAGTCTAGCTGTGATCTTAATGCCAAACTTGTCCAGCATTTCAATAGAGAAGCCACTCAGACAGACCAGATTAAGAATAATCCAGTGACCTCACCGCACATCCCAAATGGTCAGCACAGGGTTTAGCATCTTTAAACCCTGCCAGAGCCAGCGGGAACACCACCACCCTTCCACATTTAACCCTTTCAGCACTGAACAGGAGCTACCATTTTGCTGGATGTAGAAAGATAGCCTTTTAAATATTCAATGTTAAAACAATGTTAATTCAATGTTGCACATGCTACACAACACAATTGACTTATTTGTTTATGGTAAACAAAACTCAATATCTGGGGTCCGTTCTTCGTACCTCGCTTACTACATCCAAGATCAAATGACACATCCAAGATCAAATCATCACGCTAAATATAAGCTTGCTATTCCGGTTCTCCGAACACACCTGTTGTTGATGATAGTATAGCTGGATGAAGTCATCTGAGATCACTGGGTGGCTTAAAAGGGGCTACGTATCGATAGTAGAAACATTGATCGGCAGCTCTTTGATTGGTCGGTGAAAATGTGAAAGGAGCGCACTCAGTATTTTTCTGCAGCAGAGCAAGAACTCTTGATGGAGGGCTGGCAGAAAGTTGCTGACAAATTAAACTCGTAAGTAATTATTATATTATATTACATTACATTACATTACATTACATTATATTATATTATATCCTCTTTCACATTAGAGCCACAACAGGACCCACTAGAACATGGGAACAAGTAAGTGAAATATAAGAATATTCTACAGAATGGTAATATTTATCACTTATATTGCTTTTAGTCTTTTGAAAAGAGACTCTGAAATAATCTGTTTGTTTGTTTATAACAGCAACCAAGAAAAGGGCCGAGCACAAAAAGACAGGTGGTGGTCCTGCCCCCCTCGTCACA
>JBAJNP010008067.1:0-21068 GCA_036877545.1 Yasuhikotakia modesta | reverse complement strand
CCTCAGAGTTCAAGTAACTCACTTTTTCATCTTTAGCTCTATTTCCACGGCCATCGCGGGTGTTGGGCCTGTCTGCTTTGGAGTTGGACTGGCCCCTTCCCACCGGTCCCCGGTGCTGCATCGCAGGCGAGTCTTTCTTCTGAGGTTTGGACCCAGTGATGGGCTTTCTCACCTGAGCCGGTCCTCTGTGGAACCAGAATTAGCCACAATGTTTGAATGTAATAATTTTTAAAAGCAGAACGTGCGAACAGACGCATATGTAACTTCTAACAAATAGCAGTTTTTATGTTCTTGTTTTGTATTATGAATACATAAGCAATGATTTGGAGTTTCCAAACATTATGTATCTGTTTTTTTGTGAAAATGTATCTGAATAACAAATAAACATCTGGCACGTTGGAATTTTTTTTTATGGAAACATCTTTCATAAAATTTCAGGAGCATGCATGCACAAGCAGACAGTGCAGTGACAGCATAACAACATGGACTGGGAGTGTTTGACATGCTCTATAACTTCCAGAACTCCACAGGGCTTTCAGTAATCAGCTGCCTGTCCTACCTGTGCTCCGCTGGGGTCGGGGGAGGCCAGACGTGTGGGTCCCTGGGGTTCTCTTCAGGCTGAGGGTTGGGGAAATCAACTGGCTTGTCCACCTTGAAACTCTCTAGGGTGTTCACAATGGTCTTTACCTGCTCGTACTCCTCTGCCAGCTCCTGTCGAACCTAGGCTCAGAGAGGAGAGAGCTGCATCGATTCTAAGTTCTTTTAAGGAAAATAAAACTACAATCTTCAAACAGGTCATATGATATTTTGAACAGCTCCTCAATGCATTCTGTAAACATAATTCACATCCTATTTTGGACTGATCAGACGTATTAGATAGGTTATATATAATGTACCAATTACCCAGTAGTGATGAATACCTATCAGATATCTTTAATATATGTATATGGTTTAAATTATATAATATAACAGTGTCTTACTTGTTGCCATTTGACTTTCAGGGCAGGATCCCTGAGCGACTGGCAGTGCTTGTGGATCTGTTGTATAACACCTTGATAGTACACCATAGAGGAGTCGTAGTTCCCCAGTAATGCGTATTCACGTCTTTTCTTAGCATTGTCACAAATCTCACTCAAATTCATGATGAGATCAAATCCAAAGTGTGTCTCTGTCGTTTCAATGCATCAATGAGGTTTGTTGAAGTGGATCTGACTGAAGGCCATGAGTCCTTTACACAACTAAGGAACAGATAAGACGATACACTGAATCAATCATTTATAATGATAGTAACAGAATTACTGTGTGTATTCCGTGATAACAGTCACGATTTCTATACAAGTTAAAAAAACAAGGCTCCTGTTTTGTACTAAACTAATACAACGCTTGTGTTAACCATTGCTCTGACCCAATGACTGTCATTAACTGACTATATTCTGTTAACATTCATGAAACGTAAATTCACACTGTCCGTGATCTTTCTGCTCGTTTTGCTGCGTTACTAAATAACACGTTTTTCATAAACAAAACAAGTAATAATCTAACAAATCACAATCATTTATTTCATCGTTTTAATTTATCAAATCCTGCTTGTATCGTAACCGTGCACGAACGTCATTGTCGTTATCTTGGGAAATGTAGTTTTTTCCGTTTACCTTTAACGAAAAACAATGACTCAAAACCACAACAGGGCACTACATTACCCAAAAGGCAACAGTGCAATACGCCACAGATTTAGGCCAGCCGTAACAAAAAGCATTTGCAGGAGTAACTAAATATGAAGTTCAGACATCGGTTTATGAAGCGTTTAAAGAACATACGATATGACATTAATGTCATGCATTTAATACCGCGATTTCAAAGTCATGCATACGTTTCTTACCTTTATTTTAAAGCGATTTTATATCCGTCCGTTACGCCACTGACGTTGCCATGGCCGCAGAGAGACGCTGAATGAATGATGAATGAGCGTGTTGTGGGCGGGGCCTGGACAAATACGACTCAATCTGAATACAGATGATCTGCATTATTGTAGCTTAATAAACTGTTAAAATTGATATATCTCTATTGCAAGGTGTCACCTGTGTTTTATATGTCGTTCTTTTACACCTTTTTTTAATACCAATGTCTGCTGGCAATTAAATACTTATATTTTATTGTGCTACAATACAATACAAAGCATTTGTTATCGTCAGAAGTCTATAAAAAAGATGTTTCTCTGCAGAGTTTGTGGTCTGTGGTTTGAAACTGATAATAAAGGATTCATCATTTTTCAATGGTAACACTAATTGTCCCGGTTTCTTCCAATTGTGCGTCATTGCATTAAATTGTTATTGTGTCTATGTCATATACTGTAAATGCATGCTGGAAAAAGGCCATAAAATCGGGTCACAAGAAAGGATTTGTTGATCTCTATAATAATCTGATGGTAGCCCATATAAACCCAGCCGGCCACAGACGACTGCAGCTTTAAAACACCACGCGATGGCGCTGTATATAGTTGTAATACGTAGTTTGGTCCTATGAACAGCAGGCGGCTGGGATTAATGGAGATTTTCATCTGATGAACCCTGTGTTCATTTTAAGCCTCTGTGTTTGTCACGAAACCATGCATACAATTCTTGTCCTACTTAAAACATATACTGATAGTATTGATGGCTTTATCAGTTTAAAACACAATGTACAACACAATACTAAGAGGTTTTACTTTGAATGACTTGGGTAATAAAATATAGCAGAATTTTTTTATGATGTTGTTTTAAGTAGCCACATCACATTCTGCAAAGTATTTGTCTAAATAATTAATAGGGCATTTTAAGTCATTAATAAAGAAGCCATATAACTCCTGATAGACTCATAATATACTTTAATTCACTTGCAATATTCAAAAAGTCACAAATATTAACTGAATTAATCAAATAGTTTTTATAATAACTATATTATAAAACAGGTCCTGGGTGGTTTTTTTTAAAGATTCAACCAAACACCATTATTTAAAAAAAAAGTTTATTGATGTCAGAAGCATACCAGAATGTCAACAAAACAATTACATTTTTGAATCGTTTTTTCAAATTACAGTGGTATTCAAAATACAGTAAAATAACTTTGATACTGCAATTTACTAATGATGATAATATTTGATCTGGAAAAAAGTAAACAAATAAAAAAGTACAATAAGATATGAACTACAACCTCACATGAAACTAGGTTGTGTGCGGTGCACGTCTAAACTCCCACTGAACCCCAAGACAATTTCACAACCCCTTTTTGTTTTAAACTGTACCGGGAAAGGATAGTGGTGCTGGAACCATCTTTAAGAAATTGAACTAAACTAAATTCAGGGTTGGGGCATTTGGACAAACACAAATGACACTGTTGTAGTGTTAACTATACAAAAAAGAAACAAAAAAGAAACTGTACAGCTTAAAAACATATCATATACACAGCCTTATTTCTTTTTTTTTTGCATTTCGTTTTTTTATTTACCCATTTTATGGCCTCAGTAAAGTGTACAGGGGGGTTAAATGCTTTATAGACAACAAGCTAAGCTAAGCTCTAAACATTACTTATCTACTCATCATCATCGTCCTCTTCATCATCTTCGTCCTCCTCTTCCTCATCTTCGTCATCATCATCATCAGCCTTGGATGGGGCTTTGGCTGCCGCGGCCCCTCCCACTTTGCCTTTGGAGCGATAGGCAGCAATGTCCTAAAAGGAGGCAAGAACATTTTAATATTGAAACACAGGCAGCAAGTTCAGGTATCAATCATGAATGAGAGGAATATGATGGTGATCAGCCAATCAGATCTTACCTTCTCATACTTCTCCTTCAGCTTGGCTGCCTTCTTCTCAAATGGCTGTTTCTCCTCAGCTGATGTTTTGTTCCACATCTCACCGAGTTTTTTGGCCACATCTCCGATGGACAGGCCCGGGGTCTCTTCTTTCACCTTGGGTCGGAACTCCGCACAGAAAATGAAGAAGGCAGACCTTTAATGGGACAGAAGACAACAGATTGTTACACCCAGCCTTTGGTGCCACAGGATATATTAGAAAGAGTAAGATTCTTACGGGGGTCTCTTGGGAGCATTGGGGTCCTTAAACCTCTTCTTCTTCTCGCCTTTGGGTGGAATGTAGTTTTTCATCTCCCTCTCGTAACGTACCTTGTCTTGTTTGGCCATTTCTTCAAACTTCCCTTTTTCCTTAGCAGACATGGTCTGAGGAAGAAAATAATTAATTGCATATAATTGTTCAGGAGAGAATGAAATGGTAATTGGATTAGTGATAGTAAATGAATGAACGTGACAGACATGTAACTGACCTTCCATCTCTCAGAGCACTTTTTGGAAAACTCAGAGAAGTTGACCGTCGCCTCAGGATGTTTCTTCTTATGTTCCTCTCTGCAGGTCTGGACAAAATACGCATAAGAGGACATTTTGCCCCTTGGCTTTGTTGGATCCTTTCCCATCTTTGCTTAAAGATCCTAAAAACAAAATGTGATAGTTTTAATTAAAAACGGCTGTTTTATAATTAAAAATTGTTTAATGTATTTGTGGTACAACTTCTTCTCCAGTAGATTAAATTAAATGCGACAGTCCAAAACTGTTCATGATAAAAATGTTTTTTTTTCTAATAAAATTACTAATAAATTTCTAATAAAATTACTACAAAATTCTAATAAAATTATTAATTTAGTAAAAGCGCGCATTAAAATGTTTTACGACGTATTTGACAACTCGTGACGAACAAATGATATTACAGATTTCCTCCATTAAAGCTGTTTGAACAAAAGAAAGTCATTTATTGTATTTTTAAAACGCATAAAAGTTTCTATAAATACCCGAATGTTTCATTTTTTTTATTTAAATCTATGTTAAAAACGAGTTAAAAGTGCAAAAATAACCGAGTTAAATCAAGTTCTTGTTTATTTCAAAGTGCGCGAAAAATCGCAAAACTCGTAAAAAATTGGCAGTAACGCTTCACGTTCACCGTACTGCCCGTTCAAATCGCCCGTTTCTCTCTATGTAGCGTTCAGAGAGCAATGGCGCACGCTCTCGTCTCGCTGAAGGAAAGGAGGTCAACAACGACAGCAATATTTCTTCTTCCATTTTGTGAGAAAGGCTTCTTCATGAAAGAAAGTCCCCCTAAAATGTCTCCACCCGCCTTCCTGCTCGCTTTTGGACACGACAAACAAACGGCGCGGGTCGGTTTTCCTGTCCAGAATCGTTTCCATCGCAAAAAGCCCATTGCATTCGCCCGGTATATAGTAATACATTGAGTCTGTGCTGTGTGGAGTTTGCAGTGGGCTCGCAATGGCCGCTTGTCTTCATGCACTAACATTGAGAATATGGCTCCTTCTCTTTGTGTAGCGCTCAGCCATTACACCGCTTTGCTATAGGGGGAGCACGGCGACCGCATTACCTACCTCACTTTAACTCTCTATTTAACATCCTTCCCACGCGCGGAAAAATGCGAAAATACCCGGGTTGAAAAGCTGAAAGATGAAATTTTTATTTTCCGCCTCGAAAAACGCGTAATTGATAAACGGCGGGGTGGAAAACACGATCCGAAAAAGTTGCGCCGAACTGCGCCTCTCTGTGGCTCCGTGGCTTTGCCTTGTTTCCTATGCGAGTACAGTCAGCCATTACAGTAAAGCGCAGCTACTGAGGTAAATGTTTGCGCCCGCATCTTTGTCATTTTCATAAAACCGAGGCTGTAAATGCACGTGTGCAATAATGGCGTTTCAGTTGAATTTTCTGTCGAGTTGTTTTTTTCTCTCATATCGTTTTTCACAGTTCCCCGTCTTCTCCTGACACATATCTCTTGTAACGCGCTGCAATGGCTGCTGGCTGGCAGTATCACCGTCTATAGACCTTGTTTGTACGCAATTCTGTCACCCGGTCGCCCGCTTAACGTTAAACTGCGCGTCTCAGATACTCCCAACAGATGCAATTTTTTACATTTTCGGCATTTTAACGCCTAAAATAAAATCGACTTTTCCCGGGATATTTTAAGGCGTACACCAAGCCAAATGAAATAAAAAAGGTTATTCCCATTCTGGAGAGATAATACCCTCGTTTATAAACGTTATCAAAAAATACTCTCGCGATTAAAACCGCTCTTTTATGAGCCAGATGTCTATTTCTTACGGTTTCCTGGCCTTTTCTTGCCATTTTTGTACTTACCTCACACTTTGAAATGTCTACAAGCTGACACTTTCCGCTGTCTTGTCTGGATAGTGAATGTACTGCAATGGCTGTATGTGGATGTAATAGCGCTACGCAGCAGTCTGTTCTCTCAACCCTCTAGCATTACTCTCAATAGGGCTTCCATTCTATTGGCTACCGCCACGCCGAACATCCGCCTGATTGGCCGAACGCTTTCCATTGTCCTAATAACAGCAGGTGCGCGATTGGCTGCCTTTTGTGAAACGTCACGAGTGTTGTAAACGGCGCGCTAATACAAACTAGCAAGCGTGTGTGTGTTTCTGGTCTCGGTTAAAGCTGTGTGTACTGTGTTGGCTGTAGTAGTGCTGTGTGTGTAACGTGTTCAATGCGGAGTGCTCAATGAAAGAGTCTGTGTTGAGTGTTAGTGTGACTGTGAGGTGTTCTCCACGCATGCGGTGGTCGTTTCGGGGGACGTCCCGTTCTGATCAAACACTACGTGGATGTCGAAGTCACATTTTAACGAAAAAGAGCTACTTTTAATATAATGGATTAACACCCGGGATTTGTTTGGGGGGGTCGAAAGCTGAATACTGACAAAGTTTCGGGTTGATTTGATATGGCACAGTAGCATGAATTCACTCGTGCCGGCTGCTGGTTAGTGCTTGATTTGAATAATTAAATGGCAAAACCCCCAAGACTATTGTAATTGTTTTCGCGTTTTGGGTACCAGATTGACTCCTAAAACATTTACGTCCATGTCAAAAGCACAACGAATAGTCCAACCACTAATACATTTACATTAGTTTCATATTTACAACAGATAATTAAGACAGATGTAGTGAATGAACGTAGTGGTTTCAATACAAGGAATGTTAGTCATTTTCATAACTTTAATATAATATACGATTATAATATAATTCTATCTATCTATCTATCTATCTATCTATCTATCTATCTATCTATCTACTTAAAAGTAAACGCCATAAATACACTATAAATATCTTTGAACAAATGCGCCTGCCAAATATGTACATATAAATCTACCTGTCACATTAACGGCCACTATTTTGGCACAGTTATTGTTCTGATGTTTTTTCTGGAGTAACATATGCATTTATATCTAGGACATAATTCAGATACCAAATTAATTTCGTACTGTTAGCACACAAGGGAACTGATGCCCATGCATGTTAATGACTAAATCTTGGAAAAATTATGCAAATGCGCATTGTGAGGAATGGGGGCCAGCAGATTAGCCGTCAGGGGAGCCTGATGTGGAATTGATGCCCATAAAGCCAATTCTGTTGTCTTGTAGGGAAGACCAGCTGTAGCGACTAAAATATAGGCGAGTCGCTGCTACATGGTTATTGACGCACAGGCATATGTTATGTACTACACATAGGCGGTTGTTACACACTATGGAGTTGTTACACACTATGTTACACACTATAAAGGTGTGATCAATTTGATAGGCCGATTGCTAGGCTTTTAAATAGCTAGACATATAGTCCTTCTGGTTTCATTTATCGCGTTTGTTCACACAACACACAAAATAGTTTTAAGACGTTGACATTTTAGTTTCACTTTGAAAAAATAAACATCATGCAGCTGAGATCGATCACATGACAGGTAGACATCTATTAACTCCAGGGTTAAAAGGTAGGACAGGCAATTTCAGACAGCAACCTAGCTTTAAAAACATGAGACCCACGCCGCCTGCACCTTCCATAGAAAATGTATATTTATACAAATATTGTTTAACCACTTTGTTTAGTGATTGCTATCAGGATGTGAAAAAAGAGCCTTTTAACCAACATAACAAAATGTTGGTTAAACCAACAAGGCAAATGTTTGAATCAATTAGAATCAATTCTAATAACCCTTAACACTATATTTATATGTACTGTATTTATATACATTTAATTGTTAAACACATTTCTATTTATTGCATTACCGTGATCTATTGTTAATTACAGCTTTGGTTACAGCTTTTACATTGTTGTTCTTAATGCAATCCGTGCATTTTGAATAATTTATTCCCTGACAGTGTTTAAATTGTTCGCAGTTTTTGCATTACACCCGCAAAGTCCACAGGGTGGTGCTCTTGCGTCGTAAAAGAATCTTTGTAAAAACTTTATTTCTTTCCTCAACAAAACCGGAAGTGGTACGTTTTGCGAACGATCGAGAGCATGCACATGGAAATGTCTCCTACCGGCGTGTCTCAACTACCTAATGCGTTTATAAAACCCAGTTTGGATATTGTCTACATTCGCCCTGGTTCCAAGGTATGTGTTGGTATGAATAAACTGCGGCTGGGAAAATTGTGAATACAACCAAGGTTTGATGCACGTGTTCACTTTAAAGACAGCACGCTTTTCGCGCCTGGTAGTGCTCCACAAAGAATCACTATATAACAATTGTGTTAAATGTTTAGGGAATATTTAATGACTTTCTTGGTTTAAATGTTTATTTTAAATTGATGGCGTGTTTTCAGTATTGTGAGTGCTGTTGCGTTTTGGTTACGTTATAGCACCACGTTCAGTTTGGTTCAACATTTGAGTTACGTTTACCGTACGTAACAGCAATACAAATTCAATCTGTAAACTAAGCTTTGAAGATCTGCTTGAAAATAAACGTCAGTGGGATTATACACTTAAAGACAGGTTTAAAGAGGGTTTATTTTAAGTATTCAACTGTAATCCATTCTTAACTAAAAGCAACGCTATTGCTAGCTGCCTTGCTGTGGAGGTTTCAAGCAGAAACGTGACTGTGATGGTTAAGTTAGTGATGCTGACTAAGTTAATGTCTCAGAAATTATTCTTTCTCACAGCAGCGCGTTCAGGCGGTGAGCGAGGTGACACGATTAAGTCCCTTTATGGCGACAGGACTCACCAAAGAACGGAAGCCTCAGTAGCAGGAAAATGAACGGCGAGGACACTGGTATAGGAGGTCCAACCCCAGCAATGGTGGGGTATTTGGGAAAAGTCAGTTATACTCGGTTCTCTACCCAGCTGTCACTTGTGCAAAGCTCCTCTGTCACTCAAAATGATTCCTATTGGTTACCATGTGGGGAAAATATATGGAAATTTAACCCCCCTGTCCACCCCAAATATGAAACAAGAGCAACACGGAAATCTGTAAAAGGCGAAAGAATGGTCAAAAAAAAATTGTGATTTTTGTGCTGTCAGCTCATTTGTTTGTTATTATTGGGTATCTTAATTGTCTTTTATTTTTGTGATGCTAATAAATTTCCTGTGTTTTTATAGTGTGGAGACAAAAATGGCTCACCTGGGAACTGTCCCTGGTGCTCGGCAAAAGGCCAGACAAACTCTCTCAAATATTACGCCATCAACTTGGAAGAGACTGTATTGCTCTGTACAAATCCAGTGGTATGACTATAGATATCATTATATATGGTCAACAGCTTAATATATTTGATAAACGCTTGATAAATATTTCCTAAAGATAAATTGAAATTGTGTTTTGTTGGTGATTGTTTTTGCCATTGTCTCTTTTCAGTGCCTGTACCCCCTGGTTAGCAGACCTTTGGAAGACGTGCGTGCCAGTTTGTCTAAGGATCCAATCAGATGCAAGAGGAAAACCTCGTCTCTGTCTGTGGAGGATGAGATATCCTCACCTCCAAAGCAATCGAGACAGGAGAACCTGGAAGTGTTGGAAGAGTCACATGAACTCAGTGGTTGCAATTCTCTAAATCGCACTACTAAAACTGAAACATTGACTGATGGCCTGGAAGTACTTGAAAGGAATTGTGTTTCTGTTAATGGCTCGGAGGAACACAATCCTGAGGAGACTCCCAATGGTCCTGATGTGGATGTAGGTCTGTGTGACAAGGAGAATGATAGTGTATCCAGCACACAGAATGAGACTGAAGTGGTTGAAATGGATGTTGCTATGGAAACACCTACCGAATTGGTTCCTCTGCAGCCTCATCTCTTCTGGAAAAATGAAGATAGCCTGTGTTGGTTGGATTCGTTAATGGCGATGCTTGTAAAGTGCCGGACGATCAGAGAGGCTCGGAGCGCCAATCCGACACCAGTGACTCACAGCGAGTCTGCGGTGTGGAACTTCAGCTCCTCGTACGATAAGACCTGTGCCTTCGTAAAAACCAAGGAACGGCAGTGTGAAGGTAAGAATAAAAATATAAAGAGTTTGAGTGGTCCGAATCTATCAAGTTTTGTATGTCGAGTTAACGTGTTTACCTCACCACAGACAAATTAACCAAAGTCCCTGCTAATGTCCTGGAAGAGGCGGAGCGACAGCTCTCAGCGCTCCGTTCGTCATTCTTCAAAGTTCTTCAGCCTTCCCTCAAGTGTGAATTCGGTAAGAAAGACAACGACTACCTAACATATGTCATATTGTTGGTTGAAGTTATTTGCATTGAGTGACGACCGCTGTCTGTTCTACAGGTCTGGAGGAAATGCCTGTTTGTGCTCTGCCTCTCCTCCTGGAGACAGATAAATGGGCCCGGGATCTTTTCCAGCACACTGTCCGATGGGAATTTAAGTGCACAGTGTGTGGTTATTCACAGAATGACAGGTACCTGTGAGGTTCCAATGTTCCTCTTTCATGGACCTAAATGATTTTGCTTTGTTTTCTTGCACTTGCATGTAACACAACTCTCTTTGTCCCAAAGCGTTGAGAATACTCTTACCACGTTATCCCAGAATCTGAATGACTGGCACCCACTGAAAGCGACCAGCCGCGCTCAGTGCTGTAACTGCAACCGCAAAAACCAGAGGGTGACAATGATGCTCGAGAGGTAAAAGACTGCATTAAAATCTATCCCAATTTCTTCACAGTTGTTGCCTTTAAAGCCGCTCACACTTCTTTTGACCTCTGCAGATTGTCCCCTGTGTTTGCTCTGCACTTTGTGGATGGCCTGTCAAAAAAAGATCTCTCTAAATACTCGTTTGAGTTCCAGGGCTCACGCTACAACATCAGCACTGTCATGCAGTACACCAGACATTTCAAGCACTTTGTTTGTTGGATTCGCCAGAGTAATGGTGAGTTTCACGTTTGTTTTGCATTTTGTCATTGTCTGGAAAGCAGAAATTAGTTGTTTTCAGTTGTAATCTCATGCTTTTTTTCTCTCTCAAAGGATCATGGCTAGAAATTGATGACTTAAAATACCCTCACTGCATGACCCACAAAAGGTTGAAATTCCCGACCAGTGAATTTCACATCGTTTTCTGGGAGGCAGAGTCTTGGAAAGGAGGAGCTTCAGAGACCTGCCCGGCTCCCTCAGCAGTCACAAACACTGAGGATAACCTTCAGCCCAAACTGTCCGGTTCTGCAGCTGAAGATGTGTGTTTACTGAGCGCGATGACTGTAAGTGAGGACGCAGATCTCACTGCTTTTAGCACCCTGGATTCTTCTATAGGGAGCACCACATTACTGGACACTTTTGAGGGGCTTTCACACAAAGACATTGTGGCCTTCGCTGTGGTTGAGGAGAACGCAGCCAATCAGGTTGCAGATTTTCAGATTCCCCAGAGCCCAGCCATGGTGCCTGTTGTTCTTCCTAACCTCCCAGTAGCATCTAGTTTGTCTTCTCCAAGCCCTCAGAAGGAAAAGAGATGCAGTTCTGGTAAGAAACAGTCTGCTTTGGCTTCAGAAGTGGTTCTGCCCTCAGTGGTGAGGTCTTCAGCACCTACAGCAAAACCCACCCCCTCACCTTCACCGCCTGCTGGTACCAATCTGGTTAGAGTTCAGCACGTTCCTTTGCTTCAGGGCCATCCTAGTGTTCAATCCATATCTGCTCCGGTTCCTGCTTGGAAACCAAAACCCATCCTGAGGTGTGAAAACAGCGAAGCTCAGCCAGCAAAGCCTGCTGACATGTTCTGTGGTTTCCCAACCAAGAAATTACCCACTCTGATAAATCCACCAATCAGCCCTCAAGGAACCACGTGTCCTACTGGTAAAGTGTCTGAGATCTTCAAGTGGGCTGCTAAGAAAACTCCAAGCCTTTCTAAAGATGTTCAGCCCATTAGCACCACTGAAGCCCTCAGGATGCAGCTCATGAAGAAGCTCAAGGCAAAGAAAAAGAAACTTGCAAAGTTAGACCAACTTCTGGCAAACACAGGGAAATCTGTACCCAGACCGGACAGCACGGCCGTTACGTCTAGTACCTCATCATTCGACAGCCCGGAGTATGACCAGTTTTTTGCTGAACTTCTGTCTCCTGCAACGACCGCTAGCAACCTCTCGCCTGACAGCACAGGTCTCCTGGAGATTTTAAACAGCCAGAATGGGGAGACAACAAATGGAAGTTTACAAGAAAGTTCTCCAATTGCAACTGTGGTTCCAGAACAAACTCAGAGCTGCAACTACTTTAGTAATGATTCTGTGATGAGTTTAGATAATTATTTACTTTCAGGAATGGGACACACTGCTATTGAAAACACTGATTTTAACGGGTTAGATTTGTTTTTCTGATAAAGAGCAAAACCTGTTATAAAATAGCTAGAAAATGTTGGTTAGTGTAAACAATATTTGAAGACTTTTTGTATAGTTTTGTATAGTACTGTACAGATTTTGTTTTTGCCTTAATCTTTTTAATGGTTGTTGCTGTATTTAAGTAATTTCTATTAAATGCTCTCCAAAATGGAATTTCATGTTGTATGTTGTGTTAATGGACTTCAATCAGGCTTTCAATTATCACATAATGGCAAAACTGCAATTATTCTGTCATCTGTTTGTCACTATTATCTAATCACCAATATTAGGAGTAAATTTCACTGCGATGAAGAATGAAACCATTTCTGGTGCAGCGCTTTGTTTTTAATAAAATATTTACTATTAAATGTATTTGAAATTAACTTAAGGTACCCGCAAACTTGTAGTTTGCAGTGACAATCTGCAAACTAGACCCACATAATAGAAACTACTAGAAATTATTAAGGATAAAAAAGACAAATTAGCTTGTATTTATGAGTCTAAATATAAACGCGACTATACCAATAGCTGTACCTTCACAATCTAATGATCAAGGACAGGTTTTCAAGGTGGTCTCAATATCTTCAATAGGGGCTGTAATGTGAATATTAATTCTGTATTATAATGTCTAGAATTGTTATAATGCCTTAAAAATTTCATGATTTCAAAAGTGCCACTGCATTAAAGTTGCAATAGTTTATTAAACCAGTAGATGTCAGGCTTTAGTCACACTGAGCTGAAGGACTAGTTAACCCTCAGTAAAGGTTATAAATAATTTGCATTATGCCACTAATAAAATGTATGCAAATGTACCAAAACAGTGCATCACCGTACGCAGCTATTACATTTGTTATGTGTGTTTCAAACAGTGGCCTTTATTTTTATAACATCAAGCAGAAGTAAAATAATCAACCCTCCCACCAGGAAACGCACCAGTTTGGGGTAGATGTTATCTCTGTTACTCTGTTATTTATTCTGTGTCTGGACCACAGTCAGACTCAGTTCTGAGGTAGATACACAGATTATACCATCATGCATGCTGTAGTGCTGGAAAACATCTTCTTACTAGTACTGGTCACTCTTCTGAGTGTTGTTCAGAATGGTAAGAAAGGTGTATTTGGATACTTATGAAGAATGATATTATGTAATAATAATATATGATGCATAATATATTATACAATATTTTGCATCTAATATATATCAATATATTAGATTAATAATATATTTTTAAAGATGTCTGATATATTAAATCTTCTTTAGTATTCTTCGCCCTGAAAGTTGAGAAAGTCAGTAATTCTAAGCAGCAAGCCGCTGCGTTTGAGCGCCTGTCTTGTGCCAAGTAAGTATTCTTTCAACTTTGTTCAGTTATGCTGTCATAGTTTAACATGCACTGTTTCATAGTTTAACATGCACTGTTTTAGGTGCTAAATGGCAAACAAAAAGTGTTCATTTTAAAGTATATAGAATGGGGTTCATGCAACACAAGCTGAGGATGGTGTAATGCCTCAATTTTCCTGTTCTGCGTGTAACTTCCTGCTGCATTTTCAAAATCTTGGTTAGATGTTACAAGACAGGAACTGCACGTGGAAGAAGTAAAAATAGTCATTTATGTTTTCTTTCTGTAAAATAACTATTTAATTTACTAAATAACATTTTAAAAGAATGATGAGTGGGGAAGATAAATGTGATTTGTAGATAAGCACCTGCCTTTGCTGTGTTTGGCTTGTCAGAGAAATTTGCATGATGAGAACAGATAGTTTTCCTCAAAGATCATTATTTTAAGATGAAAACTTTGGGCCTGGTGACTTAAAAAAACGAATTATTGCCGTTGGCCTTAAGAATTGGTTTTTAATATTCTTAACAATAATTGCTCTAGCTACAGATCTGACCCTTATCTATAAACCCACTATATATAGTAAATGATTCACCCATGTACATAACATTAACTCATGCACAGCAGGTGCATGCACTCAGCATCACAGTATATATGCTGTCATATCTGTGTTGATAAATCTTCAAAGCAAAATTTACAGAACTTTAGGGGTTGAATATCTAATGTTGGCTTCCTAGACTGCAGAAATGCAGATATTACCACCATCAGAAAGGAAGTGACAATCTTACACAATCTTAAGCGCATGGAAGTAAGAACAAACTGTCTTAAAACAAAGTGTCTGCTATAATTCAGCAAATAAGTGAATGAATGTAACAGAGGTGCTTTTGAAAATACTAACTAGTAGGCTAACTAGTGTAACTAGTGGCCTTGTTTATTGTGATTAACATGTTTTTTCTTTTAGTCGGAATTGCATGGATACTTACCCCACATTCCTGGCAGTGCTGTGGTGTGCAGGAATCTGCCTTAGTCAAGGTATTTTTAATTTGGGTTAACCAACAGTCAACAACAAGATTAACACATCATGCAATCCCAACTCATAGTAATCATATGTTATCATTAATGTGCTTTAAAGAGTGACAGATAAAATTCCCCTCTGTATCTCTCCATTGTATATATAAAAATAGTTTGCATTTCCTAGTTAATCATTTATATGTTAACCCAGATGTAAATGTTTGTCTGCTTGCTCCAGCTATGTTTGAATAGCTTTGCATTCAATTTTACAAACACCTGAAAGAATTTTATCACATGATTCATAAACAGCTCTGACCGGTCCTTTATTCAGAATCGAAAATAAACAAGTTCATTTCCCATAAACCAGTGAAAACTCGCTATGTAGCCTAACAGGTTATCAACTCTTTCATAATTACAATAGCTTCAATAACAATACTTCATTAAAACACTTTCTAATGTAATTTATAATGTCAATTTCTTTTACATTATAAATGTTTGGTTTCAGCGCCAGCTGCGTTTGCCGGGATTATCTATCTTGTGGTCCGACAAAAGTACTTTGTTGGCTATATGGGGCAGACATGCCAAAGGTAAGATTTCAGGTGAACAATGTGGCTCATATGAACAGCAAACTGTTTAGTGTGAAAACATTGTCATTTGCTATTTTACTGCTATAATTGGTCAGTTGCATTTACTGGCATTATAGACCAAAATATGTTACACTGAATTCCATTATCATTAGATACTGATTTCAATTAATCTATGCATAATCTAAATCATTGCAAAGCTATGATACGGCTGGACCTAAATAAATGATCCCTTACTCAGATAAATGTGAACAAAATTCCTGCTGTCAAACATACTTAATTTATAAAATCCAGTACAAAGCCATTTACCCCATTTATAAATTGCGCATACACACACACACACACACACACAAATGCATGAAATTTGTGTGTGTGTATGAAACGTGTTCAGCGCCAGGTTAGGCAGGGATACACACTTTTCAGAATGCTGTACTGCCGGTTTTGGGAAACATAAAAAAACAATAACATTTTTACAAGAAATTTTACGCATCTAGAATGCCAGGCAATTTTTGTGCACGTTTGTTTTCTCAAAATCATATCTATGCACATTTGAGGAACAAATTTGGACTAAACGTAGGACGGTTTTCACTTAAGCTTTTCATAAAGGCTCCAGCCGTGTCTCACACAGAACAGATCTCTGATAGATTTTCCCTGTTTCCCTGACAGCATTCCAGGATTCCTCTTTGGAAAACGTATCCTGTTTTTCCTATCAACCATGTGCATTGTGGGAATCATAAATTACCTGCTGCTCACCTACGCTGGCAACGACTACAAAGATTACATTCAGACCATCACCAAAGCGGCATCAACTCTCCTGCTTTTGCCTTAAATTGTTCAAAAAATATTATGGGCTGATATTTTTGAAATTATTTTTCCTTTAAGTTGTCAATGATTCCGTTTTGTTTAACCTGGTTTGTCACTTAGTCTAATGATGTGGTAAGAATAAGTGAAATGTTCACACTGATGACAATAAAAACTGTTATTATTAAAATATTTTATTTACATTTTTATATTACATTCAGTTACATTTAACAGATGCTTTTATCCAAAGCAACTTACAAATGAAAGAACAATAAAAACAGTAAATTAACAACAAAAAAATGGCAACATATGTAAATGTCATGCCAATTTTACTAGCCTAACAGTGTCATTTTTAAAGTGCAAATTTGTTTTTCTTTTAAAGAAAGAAGATTTATATAGAATATATATTGACATATGTATATAATATGTATATCATTTATACAATTATCTATGAGTCTCCTAATAGTGATTAAATGTATACAAAATGATTACAAACTGAATAGCATCATAACCTTTGAGAGTTGTGGTTATAAATTGAAAATAACTTTTCAAGATTATAAATTGTATAATTCACAATTTTAAATTTACAAAATTGACACTTCCTCTCAACAGATGTTCTTACAGGACTGCATCACAGCACAAACAAACCCTGCGTTACCGCCGACACGGGCAAACAAAGTTTTACAGTAAAACTTTTAGGCGATGAGCCGTTTAAAGAATTCTTGCTCTGTGGATCTCAGCATCTCAGAACTTTTCATCTGTGGTCTTTAAAACCAGAAAAACTTTAGCAGACATCTAACGGCCGTTGACATCATCTTCCACAGTAGGAGATCTACAAGATAAGACTCCAGGTCATGAACTGTTTACAGAGTTTAATGCAGTATATTGGTTTAATGGCTGTGAACGATCATTCACACACACCTTGAACTGCCTCTTGCTGAGCCCAAAGGTGTAGAGGATATCAAACAGGGCATCTACCCGATATTTGATGGTGAAATGTGTGTCTCTCCAGGTGGGCTTCACCTTTTCTTCATCCACAATCATTCGGAAGTTGTCACCAACCCACCCTTGTAATGCAGTGATTAGATCAACCTTAAAACATAAAAAACAGCACATTACATTTACATTTATGCATTTAGCAGACGCATTAGTGATTAGATCAACCTTATAAGATAAAAAGAACAGGGCATTAAAGGTTGATTCATCCATTAAACAAAAAAAACATCAAATTCATAATATCATTGAATTGAATTGGAAATATACAACATTCATATTGCAATACACTACAGGTAAACTTACATGAACTATATAGCTCTCTCCAGCCACAGATGATATTGTGGAATTCAAGCCGGACTCAATTTCCCATTTGACAATTGGATGGCTGCCATTAATCACCACCACAAAGTGTCCAAGAACTGTAGAAAGAAAAGGGTGGAAATATAAATACACACCTAAATCTTATTAACAAACACATTCTTCCAATTCATCCCAAAGGTACATAATGTGAAACAGACACGTTTCGTACATTTTTAATGCAAGTTCTTCTCTCTAGACTTATAGTAGCTGCGCTCATGTCTGTACAACTGATCTGGCAATGTTTTCTTATTCTAACTGCTATTATTTCTAACGCTATACTGAAAACGTAAAATAAAATGAACAAAATCGTACCTGGTTCGTTTTTGCGTTTCTTTTCTTGTCGTTTTGTGGTTGTGGGAGCGCATGCGGACACCAGCACGTACAGTTTCTTTGAGGTCAGCTGGTTTCTTAAGCTCTTGTACGCGCCCAAATCACGCACCGTGACTTTCCTGAAAAACACCGTAACGCGTTACACAAACACGCAATGCATAAAACACGCTGTTTATTAACGTATGCGAACACGTTTCAATGCATTTACCTTCCTGGCGACTTGTAGAAAATCACCTTTCCTTTGCACGACTGAAACTCGTCGATAAACACGAACGCGTTGCTCTGATCGCACATCACGAGTCTGTGACCACTGAAATGCTCAACCTTGAAGCCTTGAGGCGGGTTGTTGAGAAACCTCTCAACCTCTATAACGTCCATAACAAACTGTTTATTTTTCATTTTCTGCAGCGTTTTCTTTCTATTAACATGCAGTGAAGCGTTTCTGGTTTCTGTAGCTGTTTCTCAGTTTCATCTGCAGGTATCAAGCCTCCTTATATTTCTGAGTGTGGAGTCATTCATTCAAAGTCTCCTCCCTTTTCAAACCCATACAAGCTGAACGAGCTATTAATAGCAAATCCTCATTTTTTGAGGATCATTCTCAGTAGTATGACTAAAAGTGGAATGACCTACAATCCCTTTGTCACATTATACTATATACCACATGCTATATACCACATGCTATATACTACATGCTATATACCACACTATACATGCTCAAACTCTTGGTAATCTTTGGATGAGTTTGTTTCTTTGTGGATTAGAAAACTGAAGTTGTGAATAGTAATGAGCCTATATATACACACACGTCTGTAAAAACATTCATTTAAACATTTATGATAGTTAACTGGTTTATAGACAAACATAGGCTGTACGTAACCAAACCAATTCTCCTTTCTCTGCTTGATTGTTAATAGATATTTATATCTCTGGAAGCTGGTGGAAGCTGGTCATATTTTGCAATTGACCTGTCCACACATGTTTAGCTGGTCAATTTAAGCAAAACTACTGCATTAGTAGTAGCTGGTTAGTATGACTGGGTGAACTTGGAGTTGACATTGGTTTAGTTAACCAAAAACCAGCTTGGTTGAACCTATAAGTGCGTTACTGTCATTCTAACAATTTTGTGCAGTTTTGGCCTATCAGATATTATTCCAACAAGCCAATGTATTGTTAACATGAGGGGTATCAAATACACACGTGCAAAACTACACCATTTACAGTAAACGCAGACAACCTTGAATAGCTGGTTCAGATATGACTCACTTTAAACTCTGCATGAAGATGGTCCTTGTTTCCTCTTTCAACATATAAAGAAATGAATGGTATTCTCTTTATCTCTTTTGTTGTGACGCAAACTTCAATAGAACAAAAAACACGTGCCTCAAAACACCGTCTATGAGATTTAGCACACATGTAAAGTTTACCTTGAGAGGAATTAATGCTAATGCTTCAAATCAGTCACAACACAAGACTCACAACTAACTCAGAATTGCATTGCCTTTACAGTCTATGTATGCATGGATCTATAAAAGATAAGTTTAATAAAAAAATAAATAAAAATAAAAATAAATAAACTTACCTTCAAGTGTGTTTGACTTGAAGCTTGCTTAGGGTGTTTTTTGATATTGATTCACTATTAAAACAGTTCTTCCATGCTGTGGTACAACTCTCTGGACTCCTTGGATTGAAGATTTCACGGGCTGGGATGTGGTCAGTGTCGCTTTTCCTGCCGCTGTTGTCCTCATTTTTATCAGAGCCATATTTTTTCCCCCTTCTCTCATTTTCTTGGCTCTTTTAGCATAGACTAAAAGAATTAAGACTAATGTCAGAAGATTGTTTTGTATCTAAAAATAATAGTTATTTCTTTGTGTTCTGCAGAAAATAATTCACAGTGGTTTGGAACAGTAAAGAGGAAAAATACAGAATTGTAACTTTTGGGAACTGCAAAAATTAGGTCTGGAATGTGTTTATCAACATCGGGGCACGATTAGTCATCGCCCAAATATTGTTTCCATGCAAATATGTACACGTGTTGGGTTTTTTTATTTTTTGCAAGAGACAGGTGAGATGTCACGCCTTAATGATTGCATTATGCGTACGTGATACTAAACCTGATGTTAAAAACCACACCCCCACTGATCTCAGTAGACCGTCTACATCAGATTCAAACATGTGACCTA
Source organism: Yasuhikotakia modesta (assembly GCA_036877545.1). NCBI lineage: Eukaryota > Metazoa > Chordata > Actinopteri > Cypriniformes > Botiidae > Yasuhikotakia > Yasuhikotakia modesta. Next base: position 856 of record JBAJNP010008067.1, on the reverse strand, counting down.
AACAATCACCGAAACTTCACCCTATAGATTTATGTTCCCTCCTACATCTGCTTTCTGTGGGCGAGTGACACCTGATTGTTTCCTCACACCAGAACACCAGCTCTCTCACTTTCTCCTAATTAGCTGCCAGTCTCCACCCAATGTGTCGAGACTATTGCAGCCTTCAAAGCAACCATCACACACCTGTTCCACGTGTTGTTCAACACACACCATCTTCTACCGTGTGTTCTTGTTGCTCGGTTGGTAGAACATTGTATTCAAAGTTGAAAAGGTTGTGGTTCAGTTCTCAGGGAGCGTATGTACTGAGAAAGTGTCTAACTTGAATGTACAAAAAGCGTCATAACTTTTCATTGTGTAAATATAGCTTTGTGGACACGTTGGTTCTTATGTCAAAATGCAAGCCGCTTTAGGTAAAGGCAATGGCTAAATCAATAAATGTACATTTACAGACAGAATAACTGTAGATGACTATGGAAGAGTATAAATTATATTTAGAAGAGATTGTATTGTAAATAATATTTATGGCTAGAATAAATCTTTGACAGATGTTTAATTCCTGCCTTCCTGTTAGCTCAACTGGTAGAGCATTGCATTAACACCACAAAGGTTGTGGGTTTGATCCCAGGGGAAAGCAAGTCCTGATAAAAATATGTGTACCTTAAATTCACTGTAAGTCACTTTGGATAAAGGCGTCTACCAAATGAATAAATGTAAATGTAATTCCTCTGTGGAAAACATGCCCTCTTCTTACAAGCTACATTATTTATTTGCCACTACTTCAAACTTCAAGAGGAAAAAGAGGCATTTTTTCGAGGACTGAACTTTGTTTGGTTTAACTCAACTTATTAACACCCCA
>JBAJNP010008066.1:0-21072 GCA_036877545.1 Yasuhikotakia modesta | reverse complement strand
TTAATAAGCATCACACAAAGAGCTCAATGGATTATACATTTACTCATCAAAATCTATATACAAGGAAATAATATGAACGTGAATTATTATAATATACATTCAGTGAAGTAAAATGCACTTTAGATGTATTGATCACACAGTGTGAAGCTCTTCAGCTGTCAGGCTGACACTCATTAAAGCATTTTGAAGAAACTGTTAAAAGCAGCGTTTTACACAATAACTGCAGATGCTCTGTTATCTAGCTTCTTTAAGGAGGCTGTGATGTCATCACATACAGCGTATGGGCATCAGGTAACTGCTCTTGTTTTTACAGCAGTCATGTGACTCCCTTCAAAATCTTTATTAGCCCGAGAGCATCAGGGTGGGTCGCTGTTAAACGCTTTTCCAGCCGTAACTGGGGAACAGATTTAAGGATCAGTTGGCCTCGTGTGCACTCTATAGCCACACCCCCACAACGATCCTTTCAGAACCAGCGATTTACAGTAAACTTTACTGTCAACCCGATGGGTTCCTGAAATCTGTCCATCTGTGTCTGATCCAGTCATGGAACCGTACGGATAATCATTATCCATCATTCTGAGGACTGGGTTGTAAATTTTCCAGCATGTGTTATTTTTATCTGTCAGAAAAATATGGTGAGGCTTGGAGTTTTTAATGTGACACTTATATCGAAAGAACTTCTGTGACAAGAGCTTTTTTATTATTTCTGTGCTCAGCTTTTAACTGAATTCTGCTCTCACAATGTGACAGACACTCAACTTAACTAACAATATTCCATGAATTATTCCACAGGACTACACCTGGAATCTCTCAGTTCTCTTTCCAAATCCTCAATCGTGTTTCTCTCCCAGTCAAGTTTCATGAGCACGCTTTGAAACTTCATATTATCCTTCCCTTACACACCTCTACACACACACCTCTACACACACACCTCTACACACACACCTCTACACACACACCTCTACACACACACCTCTAGGTGTTTGAAGGTGTTTGAAGAAAAGCACAGCAGAGCTGCAGAAGTCATCACAGATGACGGGTTACAGCAATCATCTCATTCATCTAACCCAATTTAACCACAGCCACTAAAATGACATCCACGCACTCGACTGTACGTGTCATCACACACTGAATGCGATACTTTCCCATCGTATCTACAACGCTTCCAATATCTCACAAATGTCATTTTCCATTCTCATGGAAGACTTTTGCGCTTGGGAATTAACTTGGATTGTCCAAATGCCATTTAAAATACTAAAACTTAAAAATACATTGAAAATTCAACACATGGACTCGAGGGTCTTGACTGAGTTCCTGATGAGATTGTGGTTCTTTAAGGTTCCTGCCAACCTCGCTCTGAGCTAAAGTTCTCCCAAGAGAGCAGGGTCACCATGATCTGAAATCTTTAACCTGAAAGTCTTTAACGGTGGTTTAACTAACAGTGTTAATGCATTGGACCTATAGTTTTAAATTTAAAGCAATGATATGGGGTTTTGGGCGTGGCCAAAAAACTCAATGCCTCACAATTAAACAAAGATGGATTGCGATCATCTCTCAAGGTCACAAATGATTTGAATGCTGACTCAGATCTCCTGTGAAGACTGGGAAACAGAACAGACAGTAAAACAGAGCGATGCTGCCAAACACCACAACTGCTCCAAACCAAACATCCATTTCTGCTAAACATGTAAATGCAACTGATGGAAAAAGGGTGTAGCCAAAAACGTTTGTTTTGCCTTTTGGGTTGTTCTTGAGATGGAAACAGGCCACTTTGAAAACAACGAATAAAAATACAAAATAAAAAACAATGTTTTTCTTCCATCCTTGCATCACGTGAAGGAACAACACCCTGATTTAAACCCAAAATGTTGCAGAAGAGAACAGAAACACCTGGCGGCAATTTTGAAAACTAGGCTTCTGTCCGGCGCTATCCAAAAGTTGTTCTCCTAATAAAACCAAATGAAAGCCATCTTTGCTCAGGCATTGCTAAAGCAACACACGATAGAGCTGGAAAAATGGTGTCACCGTGTACAACATGTTCGACTTTTGCTCAGCCGTCTTCTCAAAAAGTAATTTTCATATTTGTATTACATAAACAATTGAACCTTATAAGCTATGACACAAAGCAGGTTTCTGTCAACAAGGCAATTTAGAAATTCCTGAGGAATTTGGGAATTTGACTGTGCACAAGGCTGATTTAATGCTTATTGACTTTAAACATGTTTGCGATGTAAAATTGCTTTAAAAACCTTTTTTTAGTTAATTCTAAGTAAACTTCAATGCCCCATGGAAACAAATATGACCATAATAGGAAATTTTCAGATCTGCCTGCAGACCCTGCGGTCTGATATCACATTTCCCTTAATCACGGTTCTTGAGATCCGAACGGGACTGATCTAATCTGATACCGCTACCACAGCCAAGAAATGGAGAGAAGTTAATAAAAGGAACAGGGCAGTCAAGTGCAATTTACACGCTCCACCATACGCAGCACATTTCTGTGACCTTCCAGCCTCGCAGTGGAGCCGTGTAGCGTGAGAACATTGCATCCCTCCGCTGCTGCACCTGAACAGACACGTTTACACGCATGCTTTTATATTATAATGTGATTATTCGGTGCTGTGATTAAGTTAAAGCTCATTAACAACAGATAATACCGCGATTAGGCTAATGCAATTACGCTAGTAAGTATTGTGATGCAACTGCACTATAAAAATCTTATGTTGTGCGCTGTTAGCAGCTGCACATTGCAAAGCAGTGTCACATTTAGTACCATCACCAATTTTCCCAAACCAAGTAAACTGTCCTTCATAAACTTCACAATATTCACAAACTTACTACTTCTCCCTTCCTGCTACACCAACCAATCAGAAACATGCCTGGAGTCCATTCCAACCAATCGCAGATGAGTGTGTAATTAACTCACCCTGGGACCTCTGAGCACTTGAGCTGTGAGTGGAACATTCTCACCCAGCAGGCATTAAACAGCAGTTGTGTGATCACACCACAGGGCTGCTGTGAGTGTTTTCAAGGGCTACAATATGACTGAGTTCATCAGTGCACAGCAACATACAGCCACGAGTGCAAGAGCAAAACTGAGATGGTTTCCAGTGAAGATTGTGTGTTGATCTGATCTTTGTGGCTAGTCAAAGAATGTGACATTCATGATTTTGGTTAGTAAAATTTAGACATTACCAGGTATTATTTCCTGCATCAATAGCAAATCTATAAATATAATAACAAAAAAATAAATTTCAAATACAATAAATTATTTTCAACATTATTAAAGTCTAAATAACAGGTATGAATTAAATACGATGAGATGTAAGGACTGCACCATACAATCGTGTCTTCCTATTGCATTGTTTGTCTCCAAATGGTTTTAAACATTTAAAAACAAACACAACATTAAACCTATTAAAATTGTTAACAGGTAATTGGTCACAGACGAATATAATTCCAAACTCTTCCTCTTACCGTTGTATTTCACAGCCGGCAGGACCAAAGACATCTTGGGACGACTTCCTTTGTTATGGTTGGTGGCAGGAAGGAGGAGGTGATCCTATCAACAGCAGAAGGAGTTATTAGTCACCAAATCACAAGCAGGAGGAGAAGCTGGAACTGCTGGAGGCGCTCACTGGTTCCCCATCTGAGATCTAAAGCATCCGTTTAGTTGTTGTGAGGACTGACACACAATTGTGCCCTCCAATAAGCAGTTACACTAGCAGTTAGGGTTAGGGTAACAAGCAGTACAATGTAATAATAATTATACTCGATAAATCCATTAATATTCCATGCAGAAGCCTGCCAGATTCCTTCAGGATAATGCAACCTGTAAAATACCTTAATAGCAAGTTAGTTATTTATCTGGATCGACTCATCAGTCACAGATCAACCAATCAGAGACATTCTCCTGTCAGCACCCACCCGCATACAGACCGAAAGACCCTGTGGTCGTAAAAAACACACACGTGTCTGCCTGACAGATGGAACTCAGGTCACAGATCAGTGACTCCAGTCACAGAGTGCAAAGCTGCCTCTTCAAATCAAATGTGTTTGTGTTTAATTCCACATGGCGTTACTGTACTAAAGATGTGCAGAAGATCATAATGTGATTATAGCCCAATGCTGTTCTTAATTAAAAACAGAGCTGGGCTTGCACAAATGCCTAAATGGGTCATTACAACTGCATTAATATTATTTATTGTGTTACACTGTTGGACTTATAAAATTTGGTAATTCTGCCCATAAACAGCATTCAAAACAACAAACCAAACCGCTATTGATTGCTTTACATGTCAATCAAGCGCTCTTTCTGTCTCAGTGGGCGGGTCTTAGCGAGAAGCACCACAGAAGAAGAAGATCTGGCGGCGTGAGACCATCTAGCAGGTGACCCAGAATGAAAGTGACGTGTGGACAACGGCATGAGGTCCATCTCCTTATGGCCTCATCACGGTCTCAACGGGAGCTGCAAGCTGGAGATATTATGATCAGCTTATATAAGAGACACAATGGAAACATCTTTAGCACAGTTTGGACCGTCCACAGCTCAACTCCAGGAGTTGATTAGATGGAAAAATGGAATAAACACGATTAGCTTGCAAGCGCAGTCCTGAGAGAGATGCTAGTGCGCATCTCACACGCAGCCGAGAAACTTAAAGAAACAAAAATAAGTAAAATCAGACACGCACAACCCCACCGAGTCACAATCCCAGAAACCCAGGAAACAAAATAAACAAATACACATAAAAACCTAATGAACTCCATAAAGTTAAAAACCCATTTCCTCTGTGATGTTTCATTGCTCTCAGAGGTCCTGCCTGACCTGAAACGATTAAAATCCACTCTTAGCCTTTAATTATAAACTCCATCTGTCTCTTAAGATGCACCTTTCTATAGTATAAAAAATCCTGCAGAGAGTTTTTGCCTTTGAATGTTTTTAGGATTTCAAGCGGTTTCTGTACTTCACTAGCAACAACAAGCGAAAAGCAAACAAACACGTGACAAAATATACTTGTTACAAAATATAGTTACTTGTGCGATTGTGTGTCTAGTACTAAACAAAATGTCAGAAATCGTAGTGAACACATTTCTCCACAGCCCGACTCCTTTAGCGATGACCTTCCGTGTTAAAAAATGCAGGCCACTATCTGAGGAGGTTCTGCTGGCGCTGCGGTCCATGTTGTGAAAGTCTGACATCCCAAAAGAGCGGAGGAACCTAGAGACCAAACGCAACAACAAAAACAGGCCAGTTTCTCTACAGCATGACTAACCCTGATGTCCTGTGACTCAACACATCCAATCTAAGATGGATAGATTTCTGTCAAGGCTAATGAAGACTAAAAATCTTTAAATCGAGTCTAGATAAACAATCATAACAAAGCTAAATGTTAAAGAACAGAGAATTTAGATGGTTTAGAAAACTTTAAATGACATTATGAGTCACTGACGTGAGTCATTTCCTTGTTTCATTCGTGCAAAAAACTCAATCCTGCTAGCTGTCGAAACTCAAACGTGGCTCTTAACGCCCCGATAAATGCCAAAAAAATGTGTCTGTCATCACATCTCATACAAACTGGTGAAATATGGACAGTAATTACCCTTTTTTTAACGTGTTTATTGTGTTTTTTCGCCAGTTTGGGTGTGGTGTTCCCTTTGTAACAAAGCAATTAAAGAATACTTTGTAAATACGTCGTCCAACATTATTCACATCTTCTGAAAGTTTAATGAAAAACAGGTACTCAAGAGAAGGAGGGAAAAAATGTGTATTTAAGTACAGCACAAACACCAACGGGATAACTGATGACATGCATTTAGCGTTGATAAATATGACGTGATTATTGCAAATAGATCTAAATAAATGACGGCCAAATTTATGAAGGCAAATCAGTTGCCAATCTGCTGTCTGTACTTACGCTAACACGCATGCTAAGAGTACAAGGTAAGTTTTAGTTCTCAGAAGTCTGATTTATTTTAATAAAGGTGCCCTATTGATTACACACAAGCATAAAAATGTGTTAAAACAGCCCAATGATATTTGGCATCCTAACAACAAAAAAGCAAAGAATTGTAAAAACGACTGCATGCTTTGTTGCAACAAGAACAACAGTTTACCAACAGCAAACCCAGAAGTTTAATAAGACCTCCCAGGTTTTATCACACGCTTTAGTTTAGTGGAACAGTCTCAAATGTCACTTTATGATGCCGTGAGGGCTTTAAAAACAATTATCCATGTCCGTGTGCGGCCACAGATAGCAGACAGGTGGACTGCTGGACAGAGAGATGTACAGAGAGATAAACGCAGTTCATCTTACCCGGCGGAAAGAGATGACGTAAAATGTGTCCGCTCTTCTGTTGAGTTCATCAAAGAAATCATTGTATGTGCGATGGGGGGCGTAGTACACCTGCAGCTCACTGCTGGGGGTCCTACACACAGATAATTCACACACCCATTAACATTTAACTCCTGCAAGAACTGCCTCAGAATTCAACATTCAGCAGGTATTCCATTCAACAGCAGAGGAAAAGTGGGGGGAACTTTTGTCAGGTTTACTCCATTAAAACATAAAAATTTAAATGTTGTAGTTTTATCTCTAGTTAATCTATATGTTCTAATCTATAAGTTATATATAAAATATGTGCTATATATAAATATATATACAGGCATGCATTACACATTATTTCCATTAAAATGCAAATAGACTAACCTTAAAAAAATAAGCTAACACAGAAATAGATTAATAATGTTTTATATACATATCCATACATACATATATATATAGTTTATGTAAGTGTACATGCATGTTGATTTATCTTTATTAATCTTTTTGCACATTAATGGAAATGTGTAACGCAGAACAGACAGAAACCCTCTTGATGAATTCCGCCTTTTTCCTGTGTGAATGTGGCCTTTTCTCATTGTCAATGTGCAGAAATGGAACGACAGTCATGCTAAGTTTTGGCACGGTGCTCTGCTGAGGTCAGGCAAACTCAGGCCGCCAAAAACATGATTTACTGGGACTGAGAGCGAAAGGGCCCACCCAGAGAAATTAACAAAAACAACAGGAATGTAAATGGTAAATCCTTTGAGGTGTAAAAGACAACAATATAAATCCACTTTCAGGAAATATTGTGCAATATTTATACTTAATATAGTAATTAAAACGGCCATTACGGTCCATTTTACTTGCAAACATACAGCAAGAAAAAAAATGTAGATTGGGACTTGATTTTTCCATCAGGTTTTGGTTGGATTGGAAAAAACAAATAGCTGATCGGTACCGAAACGTCACAAGTTACTGTGAGATTGCAGACTGTTGACTATTTATCTCCTGAAACATTTTTCATGAGGCTGTTGAAAAGGTGGAAGGCCGAATTTAACTCAACAGTCGCGCAGAATTAATGCGTTTGGCTTAACTTCACTCAGAAAGGCCACATTACCTACTTACATGACCAAACATGTCTGGCTGTGTTAACAATAACATTAACCAGTATCCTCTGTGTGACATCAGACAACAATTACATCATCGGTACGTAGATGAAAGAATAAAAATGATCTCTTTTGGAAACACAGGCATTGATTAATGTAATCAAAATAAAACACTGTGAGCGATGCAGGACATGCATGAAGCTGAACTTACTTTTCAGAAGAATCGGTGTACTGGATCTGAGTCACTATCTGTGGCACCTGTTTATCTGCTGCTTTCTGTTGGCCAGAGAAAAAAAAGTGATGTGATTTTTCCAAATAATAACAAAGAACAATAGAGCTCATGCACGTTTCGTGACATTGTCTGTTCTAATGGTTCTCATAAGCATGTATTGGACCGATACAGTGCATCCCTCCACGATTCTGTTCTGTTTGCTGTCGGCCTCTTCAGTCTGACCAATCAGCAGCCTTCGTGATTACAACATTCACACCAGTGGCTCAGCGCTAGTAACGGAAAGCTGGTGGGTACACAAGATGTTTCACAATGCCACTGAAGAACAATTTCTTGAGATGGTTCCATAAAGGACCGTCAACATCTGTAGATTCTGTAGAATGGTTAGTGGGTAAAGGTTCTTTTGATCATAAAAAGGTAGGATAGAAATGGTTCTTTGGGAAACAGTAAATGGTTCTATTATGGCTTCACTGTAAAGAACCTTCTAAGAACCTTTGCTTTTACGAGTGTGGGTCAAAGAACTGTCTGTGTGAGACAGATTTGAGTCTTGGAGAATTACAATAGCAGATTATAGATTCCACATTGTGCACATGTATGTGTATGTGTCTATAAGACATCTGTCTAAACTCTCAGTGTGTATTTCCCATCATGTGGCAGTTCAAACGCAGGGCAGCCTTTCAAACAATCAACCTGCTGCACACTTAACTATAACAAACCATCCATCCAACCAGCCCACCATTAGTTAACTGATAAAATACATGATAAAGAACTCAAGTAAATCTGATTTGTATGGCCTGTATGGCACATAAAGACGATGAAGTTTATGGGAAACTCAGAGGAAGATGAAACGCATTTATCAAATGCACACACACTGTTTAAACATGCTCAGAGCGTATCTAATACACACCAGCAATTAAAAGAGTGTAATGTCACACAATACTAAACGCAACATACAACTGCATGATATTAAAGAAAAATGTGATTGTTCAGCGTCTCAACAGCTTTACATCAAGATACACACTTGATCACTTAGTAGAGAAGAGAGAGGGAGAGAGAGAGAGATAACAGAATGGAGCTGACAGAGGGATGTTTACTTTCCCAAGACTACTGGATTATACATAGTGGAGTGAAAGAGATGGAGAGAGAGAGACAGGACGGATCTCACCCCTAACGTAAACGTTTAGAAAGAACCATTTAAAGAAAATAAACAGTGTTAAATCCTGGTGGTTCTCAGCTCGTATCCGGGTTGGAGGTCTGAGGATGAGCTGAGAGAGAGACAGACACACTTCAGACCAGACTTATGGTGTTTCGCCACTGAACTGGACACTGTCCTAACCTGTCAACAACCTGCAGCGTCTCCCTGAAGGCCTGAATTTTAATAGCACAACGTTTATGGAATATTTCAAGGAACAAGCATGAGTGACTTATGAAGACAAGACACCAGAGCTGCTCTTTGTCATACAATCAATGCAAACAGCGACTGCCAGAATGATTCAAGTTTCAATTTGTCTCTTCCCATAAACCTACAACAGGACCTACAGAACATATAATATATATTAATGCATCATATATCACATCGTATAGTGACTGTTGACAGATGTACAGAGATGCTGACAGAACGTACCAGGATGGTTCGACTCCTGTGCTGCGTGTTGCTCATGCGACGAGTTTTGGTTCGTTCCACCTCATGCCGGTGAACCCAGCCTCTCAGTTCATTCGCTATCCTGTAGACATACAGTAACAAAACATTTACATTTTTGCATTTGGCAGTTGCTTTTATACGAAGTGATAGAAGTTCCGTCCCTGAGAACAGAACCTTTTACGATGCTACGCAACGATCTACTGATTGAGCTACATGACAAGAAATTACAAATAAGTAGCAATGTAAGTAAATTTTAAACACTAAATAAAATCTTTGCAGTTCATTTCTGCTCCTGCACGAAATTTAAAAGCTCACAATCAAACTACATAAACACAAAAGCACAACAAGAACTCGCTTTGTAAACACCTTTGAGTAATTTCATCACTTATTGGAACACTGGTGAACAGACTGCTATAGTTATCCATTTAGAAAAGAGCTCAGCAGTTTATATATCAGCGATAAATAATAAAATCCTTCTTGGTTCATATCGTATCAGATGGGCAGGACTGCAACAATTAATACCAGATGCTCTGAACTTCTCAGACTTTTGACAAACTGACAAATACTGTAAAAATCACACGAGAAATGTTGTTTGGTTGTTTGGTTTCTTAACCCAAAAACAGTTTCACTGTCTGTCACAATCTGGTAATAATGTTTGTATTCATGCATCATTAAAACAGCATCCGAGTGTCTGTGACGGTGGCAACGTGAACACCGACGTTGGAGCGTGCTCAGTACTCACTTCATACACTTGGTCCTGTTGACAGGAGACGGACAAGGGGGCGGAGTTCTGAAATACAGAGGTTCCCTCTTAACCACCATCAAAGCCTTCTGCTCTGAAGCCACACCCTCCATCCTGTCAGAGAAAACACAATATTAAACACGAGGTGACAGGAAAAGTTCAAGGTTGTGATTTACAGGAAAGAAATGAAGGTCAGGACAGTCGGAGAACTTTACAGCGATGTCAGGAATTTTATAAGGACCTTGTTTTAATCATCTCTTGTGAACCGAAGGCTTGAGATCTGAATAAAAACCACATGCAAGTACCAGAAACTCACACCTAATACAGCTGCAAACCAGAACCAAGTTAAAGCAGCAATCTGTGACTTTTTTGATTAAAATAAACAAAATTCAGATATTGAGCAAGTACTTATCGGGTTAAATTTTCTTACCCTTTTTCTTACTGTAACTACTGAGTGCAGCTTTGATGATTCATGAACATTCAGCGAATCTGTTCTTAAAGCCATGACATCAGCAATTCATGAAACATGAAACATATTATAATTTGTATACATGCTGCCTGCAAGCGGCTAACAAAGATGATTAAAGCTTTATTTAACCTCTTTGGAAAACCACCACACCGAGAGGCAAACGTTTGGCCTCCGAAATGTCAAACGCTTTGGCTGGGAATGAGGCCTAAAACTCTGGGAAACTCTCACAATCTTTCCTGACACTGAGCAGCAGAGCCACGGTGAGGAAACGGCACATGGGATACATTCTGTTTTATGTTCTGTGGGCTCAAGCCTTTAAAGAGCAAATAAATTAGGACAGCAGACTAAACTGCTTCTAACACGACCAACGCCTGGAAAAACTAAACGGTCGGATAGATGCAGATTTGGGCAGGGAGACAGCAGTTAATGGATGAGAATAAACCCCTTCAGGAATTTTTTAGGAAGTTCTACGCCAATGAATGACACAGGAGCAAGTTAGCATCTTAAGTCCTGTGGAAATGGGTCTTACGGACTGTGGATTTAACAGGAAACTCCTGCAGGTGTCCATGAACTCCACTAGGAAAATAGAACAGCTGGGTCTGCAACGGCATGCACGCGTTTTCCAGAACCGAATTACATAATGTCACTTCCTGCTGTGCTCCCCAGACATCTCAAAAACACTTCAGTTCAAAAAGACCCATCCCAGAAATCTTTCAAAGACCCAGTTACTCAGTTTGAATAGCATTGGATCAGATTTTAGTGCTATAACAGATCTCAGTGAAATTTGTGCACATAAGGAGGCTAAAGTTTGGCTTGGTGGAAAACCACCCGTTCACATGTGGCACAGACATGAGAACAGAGTCTTATTCTTTCACCCAAACATTTGGACAGAGTCACTCAACACCTGTGCTGCCGTCCTCTGATAGGTGAGGCCCTCAGGTGCTTCCTGGCCCCACAGGCAGCAAAGAACGTGATTGGGTATTTCCACAAATACAGAAACTATGGAATAGTGTTACCTGTTAGCAATGTTAGCGGACTCGGGCTCAGTCATGTGGGACTCCGTGTTTCTCTCTGACTCTGGGGAAAATCCAAGCAGGTGTCGGCCGTTGAACGCAGGGCTGGATGGAAAGGTGGCCCCTTGGTCTCTACCGAGCAGACTGGGTGGGACACAAAAGAAAACAAGACAGGATATTAAAAATGTTACACTTGCTACACATTCATGTAACACCTTCTGCCACCTTCCTCCAACATTAATCAATTAGCAGTTGTTTTTGACTCCTAAAACACGTTTTACCTAAACAAAGTAAACACACACAAATATTTGCAAAATGTGCAGTTTATATATTTCGATCTGAAAGGGGATTTATTTTAAAATACTGGTATGAATAATAAAAATGATTAACCTCATTGGACCCAAGTTAAAGACCAGGAAGACAAGAACCACCATCAGACACACAGCCCTGCGTTTGGGAGCTGTTGCCTTTAGCACAGAGTTCTGGAGACACAAAGAAAGATAATAGTGACACATCAATGTGTTTTAATGTGGACTTTCACAGGCTTATAAACGAATCCATTCTTCAGGTTATCACAGTCTGGTGAGATCACAGGTGGATAAACGGACCAGACCTCACTCATCAGCCCCTCCAGCTGTCTTTTCAATGTGCCGTTTTCATTTTTCAACTTCTCGTTCTCCGACAGCGCCACCTTCAGCCGGGCCTCCAGCGTCAGCAGGTACTCCTTCTTCTTCTTCCGAGAGAGAGAGGCGGACTCTCTGTTCTTTATCATCCGCTGCTGCCTCCGAGACAAACTCGACTGGACAGGAAAGAGCAGAAATTAGGTCAACGCGAGTAAGACACCATCACCAGTATTTGATCACAGGCCACAACAGACACGCAAAGCACAAGTGTGACCTCCAAAAAATGAGATCTTCTGGTGCAGATGTTTGAGACGTTGCGTCAACAGGTCACGTAGGACGACGGTGTCACGACATCGTTTGGCGGCACGGCTGAGTCACAGACGCAAGCTAATTGTTTATAGTGCAACTAAATTAAAAAAGTGCAACTTGGATCTCAGACTTTCTGTTATAGCCGAAGTTTTAATCTAGACAAATCAAGAATTGTTGGACACCATCAACAGTTTCCAGGATCTTTTAACTCTCAGTCCATCCAGAGATTATAGCAAACAGGACCTCTGGCACACAGTTTACAGGAATGTGAGTTTGCAGCGATGCACGGAGACAGACAGACAGAATGCCAAACTTTCAACAACATGAGAATAATTCTGCTGCTTATTACTGTCAGAAATAATTGGAAGTTTGAAGCCTGTTTCATCTGCGTTTCTCTGGAAACTCAGAACAGACCCCACAGGTGTTGGGGTACACACACACACACACACGCCGTCTCAACAGACTCTCACCAACTGAGAACAAAACTCATATCGTTCAAGTAAAAACAATGTTTATCCAGCATAAATAACTCTAATAAGTAAACATGATGACATAAAACCATTTTTTGACCATTTTGTCACTGTCTTTTGGCTATTCATAGATTTGAATAGATTTTATTCCTAAAAGGACAAAACAGGAAAATGTGTAGAATTGGAAATGACGCAAGCCCAACTCAAACTTGCACAGGCCACATAAGCACCGAGGCTCAATGTGCCTCCGCACAGGCACTAACGGCTACGCTAACTGTTAAAGAGGCAAAGACACTAGACCACAGAAACTCTGCCAAACTATTCCAAACACAACTACATTTTTATGCACAGACATAACAAGAGCCCAGACGCATTAACAAGCCCTATAAACTCTGAAACCAAATGATGAATTTATGTGCGCTACTCAAACAACATTCTGGCAAAGGATTAAAACTTACCCAATTAAACACTGTTAATTGAGCAGCTTACATAAACAGGGTCTGGACGTAGTTACAGCCCTGACACAACTCAGGGTCAGACATGTTACTGAAAACAGACCCACCCCGGTAAGAAAGAAAAAATAAAGATGACTGGAATAGCCCAACAACGTATGAGCCATACAGACATGTGACGGATCTCACAGCCAGAGCGTACGAGAGTTTAGCCTGTTAGCTGTGGTGATTAAACCGCTGAAATCTTTGTGTGCCTTTTTGTGTTCCCATCTCCTGAGAAAGGAACCGGGAAATGGGCCACGAGCAGGGCCTGGGAACGAACAACACATTTGGTTACCAGGAGCGAGGGGGGTGCCATCGCCATGGCGACAGAACCGGGTGGGTGAGTAGGGCTCGGAGGATATTGGCACAACTCACCAAAATTCAGTGTTGCTAAGGATTTGTGCTGGAACAATGAAAGACCTTTCACAAGATATTTGTTTCGCCTTGGTCTCGACGACATCTGAGAGAACTCATAACATTCCTGCAAAAAGTCTAGCTAGTTATGTTGATGCCTGGCAACTTGATAACCTAACAAATATGATTAGTAAATGAATCACAAACTTATTACTTAAAACGTTTATTGTACAACTATACAGGCATTTAAAACAGAAGAATTGTCATCTTAAACTGTCAAATTTCATCAGATTATGGAATCATTTTCAGAGTATAAATCACACGCCTCAGACTACAGTACGCTGGGACAGGAAACTGAGATTCTCGCTACGCCAAACAGACTAACTGGCCCAAAGTCATTCATCTTAAACTGTCATAACAAAGCCTTACATGCAATCTGCTACACAGTCACCGCCATTCAGCTGTGTAACAAACAGCCGGAGATAAACACACAGCGAACACCTGCCCCACCTGCCACATTTACTGTCAGACTGCAAACCCCCACACCCCAAAAACCCCAAACCTCCTGTGGACCAAACCACAAGAGGCCAGAGTCAAACCACAGCTGTGCTGACGACACACACACACACACACACACACACACACACACACACACACACACACACACACACACACACACTGTATATTCTGTGACAGTTTCAATGAGTTTCACATTTACCATTGCATGCCCATGACATCAGCACTGGTCCAAAAAATAAACACCAGAAAGGGTAAACATACAATCTGAGCTATTTTTAAATCTACTTGGCTAAAGGCTATTTTATTAGCTTTTACTTTGTGTGTGTGTGTGTGTTTTAAGATAATATTTTTTCCATACTGTTGGCTAAGATATCACTTCATTGACTATAATAGGGAAAACAATCAAAACAAACAAATCTGGGAATTAAATACACCCACAAAACAACTAAACGCCGGTTCATACATCACTGCCAGTGATGAAAGATTGTTGACAATTTTATTAGCCATCAATTGTAGAACTACGTAAGAATCAGGGGGGTCCGTGTTTTAGTACTTGACAGTAAATGTCGTAACACCACCACCTACACAGAAACATTAAATTACGCTCTACCAAAACCAAGAAATGTTTTGCATTAGACATGACATTTGAAAAATAAAAAAATAAAAATAAAACTTAGTATTGTCACTAGTCAAGGGTTTGGAACTGTGTCCCGCCCTTCTGCTCCATCAGCCAATCAGCATTGCCAGCATAATTAGTCATTTATTCCTCTGGTGATTGGCTAGTAAATCTAAAGTGTGCACCAACAAGCAAATACTTCATTAATCCAGTTGAATAGCCAAATATTACACATCTACAAGATCAGACCAAATCCAAAGAAATACAAAAAAATAAGAATATAAACTTGTATGAAATGTATAAAGGCAAACAAACACACCATTTGTCCTTTCCTCTTATGTACTGTAACAAAAAAGGGAGTGAGTGTGTGTGTGTGTGTGTGTGTCTGTATATGTGTGTTTGCCACGTAGGAGTACAATACCCCAACCGAGAGCTGGATCTCAGAATAAAGGACAAAACCAGGAGCAGAAGAGATTGAACATGTGGCTGAGCTCTGCTTTGTTTTTTTTCTGAGGGCCGGCAGACACTGAATCTCTGAGCGCCAATCTTTCATCAAACTCCCCTCTCACCAGCTGAGCCCACCGCAGCTACAGCTCACACACCGACCTTTAAAGAGATTCTTTAATATTCAAGACCAATATTTTAAGCCTTTTTTGCATTTATAAAGTTCCCCAAAACAATATGATTTATAATTACAAGCTGTAATGAAACCTGAAACCTGCAACATTCAAAGCCGATGTGGATTTTACATGCAAACCGCCGGTTATATGGAAACAATAACCGTTGCTATAAATGTGTGAACTTGTTTTGCTTCTTTGAGTTTGGAGTCACGACCGAGTCTAAATGACAACTTGTGTGAAACTGCATGCGTTCAGTGTAAGTTGTGAACTGCGACATAAATGTGCAGATGCAACACACATGCATAACTGCTGATGCGCAGCTGTCCCATACTAATCTGCTAAATACTCAAACACGCGTTGCGCTTAGCATGTCATATTTTGGAAGCTACATTGCAGGGCTTTAACCACATGTGAGTGGTACATAATGCCATAAATGCCATGCAATACAGTTTAGCATCAGTTAACTAAACTCACAGCTGCATGTGACAGTGATGTGTTTCTAAAGTGGTCGATTTTTTGTGCCCCACGTGTTGTCAATTGTCTCCAAGGGCTGCGCTATTGTTCAATGTAAATATTATCTGTGCAGAATAAAGTTTGAGTACAGAACGTGAATGATTCCTGCCTCTCATGAGCTACTGGACTCGACCGCTGCTGCACATATGGGTGGATCAAAACATCGAACCACATTCTAATAACATCAAGATTCTGATGACAAGAAATCAACAACGTCACAGCCAATCATAACTACAGTACAGCTTTGTGAAGTCTGATTTTGGACCAATGACATCCTACGGTGGGCGAGGCTACCCTCCCTGACTGTGAAAATATACTAATGAAAATTTGCAACTATAGTTAGGAAGTCTGCTAGGCATTAATTCCTAACGTGACCCAGCTGTGTTTACCACAGGTGCTGTACAGGGGTCCATGCAGACCCCGGGCGCTGACGCTTTAACTCACCAAGGACACTGTATCGTTCCATTTACATACAAACATACGTTACATTTTATGCTTAAGTTTTTTTTAGACTTTAACTTTTTGCAGAGCCACAAACTGATCCTGTAACAACATCCAAAGTGGAAAATGCGACATTTAATCCACAGGAATTGGAGTCTAATCATGAACTCAAACTAATGAATCTGTCGTCAGTGAAACGAGATGGAGCAAATACATTAATGGAAAATAATAGACCCGTGAGCTCACTGTTGCTCCGTTGCCAAGGAGACGGGAAAGACTTACAAAAAAAAAGGCAAGAAAAATGACTTGTCATTGTTTTTCAGGGCCAATGTGACATAATCACTACGCCAAGCGTACGGTTAAATATTTGGTTTGCAATTACACCTTGGAAAAGCTTTAAAAAAACAGAGAGAAATCAAGGCTAGACGCCTATCATTACCCCAGAATCCGATAGAAATGTATACCAACTTTATCCTATAGAATCCTATACTTATCTATTGCAATAGAAACATATGCTTTTCTCACCTTCTCAGAGTTCTCAGTCTATTTCTTGTTCTTACCATTACACAATCTCTCTCTCTTTCTCTCCTATAAACACACTAATTTCTCATGTCTTCAGAGAACCTAATGGTTAGGACAGAACACATGATTTTCATTAGGAAACCATCTGATGAGTAAATACTATCAAAGCAAGAACAGATTTGTCATTTTCTCCATTATTTTGTCATGTTTGTGATCAGTTGTTCTTTCTATATTTCCTCTTCTGCTTATACGTCATTTCTTGCCACTGGTGGCACCAGATGTCAAATTTGTGCTTTAAAAAAATAGTCAAAACCCACGGTTCGAATTAATATGGTAGCCCCACCTCCGACTCATACCATTGGCTCAGACAGAAACCGTGCTTTGAAAGTGCCACAGTATTTAAACAGACCAAAGAATTTCTTACTCAGTCTTTTCTTCACATTAAGTGGGGATGGAAAGCATTTTAATACATACAGCAGCTTTAAATCTTTTAGCAAAAATGAACGCATTTTCTGCAGCAATACTTCCCCACAGGCTCAAAAGACACACATTAAATGTGATCAGACCACAAGTAATTAAAATTATCTTTTTTTAGGCAAGTATATGTTACTCTGACACAAAGTTATTTTCCATTCAGTATTGCTGGCAGATTTCAGGATTAAAGACACAATACAGGAAAAAACTGGAGACAAATGGTAGCTATATTCAGACACAACCTCGTCTATGTAATAATTTCTTACAGATTATAGAAAATAGAGAAAACTTTGAAGAACATTTTCTCTGCAGCAATAACTTGACAAAGAGAGGATGTGAATCCCTGAATATTCATGAACATAAAAGTTTGCCAAGATTATCAAAACTAAATCTTCAAATTAAACTGATCAATTTCCAGCATAGCATAAGTCCTGCATAGGCTCCTATTTTATAGATCATCTGACACCAAAAACAGATTTTATGTGGAATACCGCAGAGTTTTTACATTCACAAACAGCTGGTTTTCTGTAAAACTGAATCCTCACAAGTGCATGAAAACAGATCAGATGAGACAATTTTCTAGCAGCTGATTATAAACACGTGTGACGATCTGCATGATAAACTTCTATTTTCATTTCATCAGCAAACCTCCAAACTAGTTTCAAGCCACTTTAACAGATTGTCCATTTAAAGAGTTTGAGTGAAAGTCGTGTGTCTGAGAAACTCACATCATCCTCAGGGGCGGAATTCTGCAGTGTCACGGCAACCACTGGGGAGGCTGTTACCGGGGCAACAACAGAGGCGGGTCTGTCCTGAGTCAGCGTTGGTACGGTGACCACCCGCGTCGTCACAGCCTGGGGACTCTGAAGCTGGACCACCTGAGTGGGCTGAGTTAGCAAAACTGGTCGACCTGCGAGACAAAAGACAGACGGTCACGACAAAGAAACTCATTCTTCTAGTTGGTGCTAAACCACCGCTAGTTTAGATGGAGGTTAGTTTGTTTACCCCTAACCCCCTGTACCCAAAACAACTTACAGAAATTTAACTAACGTTGGACACACTGTATATTTTTCCCAACCTTTTCCGACCTCAATCAATCCTCAGGTTTTAAAGTAATATCTCAGCTTACAACTCCAAAGTTAAAACCTCCAAAAAAAAGGTTTAATCAAAGTAAACTGTCGTGCCCAGCTGCATCCATCAACCGGAGCAGAAAACGCCACCCCCGGCTAACAGTCACAAACACAATTTGTCAGGCATGACTTCTGCTGTTAGCTTCGCGTTAAATGCGAGGAATTTGCGACGACCCTGCAGGGGTCATTACCAACAACTTCCATTTTCTCAACCACCCACTGAGTCTCACATCAGCCTTTAAACAAGCTACAAATAACCTCTCGAATCAAAACACTGCGGTTGGCCTGCAAGAAAAATAATTACTGATGCAGAACACAATCGATTCTAAATGCACGTCCACCATATCTCACACAGATGGGTTTGATACAGCCTGTGGCAGGGGTCTTGACGTAGGGGAAAATAAAGCATTATGGGTAATATTTTGTTTCTCTTGGTGTAACGCGTCATTTACAAACCAAACAGCACTGACAACATAGAACTTATTTTGTTTAAAGCTGCAATCTGTTGTTGTTGACTCTCTGTCGCCCTCTCTGTTTGAAGTTTAACATTACAGGTTACTTTACATTTCCCTGAAACTGTCTGACCTGACAGCCTAAATTTTACACCATTATTATAGTTATTATAGTCAGCTGTGAATTAGGGTAAGATAAAGAGATTGTGTTGAACACTGATCTTTTGTGTATTTCTGAGCTAAAAGTTACAGATTGCAGCTTTAATAAACCCGTCACACGAGTCAGTAATGATCGTTTGGACTCTGAAGGTCTCCAGTGCTTCAGATAAGATTTGCGAAGTGACTCTGTTCTGTTCTGCTTTCAGGTGTGTGAGGTAAATGTTTACACAAGCGGGAGGGAAGAATACTGGAATCCTGATGCCTGACAGCCGCAGTATAACAAACTCCAGACACTGAACAGAGACGCCCCTTTCATCAGAACACACTGCTGAGAAACTCTCAGATCACTGACTCTAATATCCTTCATGAAATAATGGCAAATAAAAACACACATCCTACAAAAAACTGCATCAGGATTTATAAAAAGTGGAAAAACATTTAGTGTGTTCACACCTTTGTTTATATATGTAAGAATTAAACTTGTGAATTGCAAGTATTAACCTTTATCTTTATGCACCTAGTGTATTTTCTTAAACCTCGTACTTTGCATGCATTTTATTAACCAGTAATATATTTAGCAAAATGTACAGTGCACAAATATGGAACAAAACATTCAAGTTTTCCTTTATGATTAAACTTTATAATTCTCCCCATCTTCCATGATTTTTCCAAGTATTCTAAAATTCCTTGGCATTTCCAGGTTTTCCATAGCTGCCCTAGAAACGTTAGGGACACTTTTGGTTACAGTCCCAACAGGAAAATTAGGTTACGGGTACATATTGAAAACTCAGTATTTCTAAGCAAGGGTGTATTTTGTGGAATTTTCTATTAATAACTTTAAAGCCACAATCGTTCTTTACTGGGCTGTACTGTCATTTGTGACCACAGCAGCTTTAATAATGTTAAACTAATGAACAAATGTTGGTTCTGTTTCTTAAACACAATGTGCTATAAAACACCAGTATCAGGACAGACTTGAATCTGGGACGGTCACCCAAAGGACATAAGTGTTGGTGTTTGACGTCCTCTGCTGGTGTCTGTATGCAAGCGCGTCCCATTGCGTTCATTACCTGCAGGGGGCGCTGGCTGAATGGTGACGGGTGAAGGTTTCACCACAGGCAGAACGGTGGTCTGCAGAGGCTGGATGATGATGGTTTTTGCCTGAAGGGGGGCTGTTTGGTGGGAGATGGGCAGTGCAGTGATGAGCGGTTTGGGCTGAATAGAAACCTTTGGACTTGCCTGGATGGGCCTCTTAGCTGCTTGGAGGGGTTTGGCTGTGAGAAGAAAGATATTGTTATTATTTACAAACCAAATGAAAAACACGAAATATGTGAGGCTACAGAAATGCGTTCAGGTACGTTTTGGTGTCTGATTGGTCCTCTTAGGTGGCTTCTTCTCGACGGGGGTCTCAGCAAACCCACTGGAGTCAGAGCAGACGGACCGTGGAGACGTCTGAGAACTCCAGGGCATTGGAGAAAGGACCTCATCCTGACAGGTGGGCAACAGACGACAACATTTCTGATGTCAGCATCCCATAATTCACAGCTACGGTACTCTTACATTAAACCAAAACAACTGTAAACGCTCATAAGCATTATGGAATGTAAATCCTAATGGCTTTAACTATATATTTCTAGGTAGTGTCTACTACATAGAAAACTATGTAGTGGACTTTAAAACAAGAACGCATTCTGTGAGTTCGGTCTCTTACAGGATGTTGCATCATCTCTGAACTGGAAAAAAAACATCCTTGTGTCATTCAATACATGCATGACTTTTTCTTCCGAGGAACACAAAAGATGATATTTTGAGAAATGTCTAAGTGGTTTTGTGTTCATACAATGGGTGCCAC
>JBAJNP010008065.1:0-12525 GCA_036877545.1 Yasuhikotakia modesta | reverse complement strand
TTTTCACATATTTGTTCACTTTTAAATTCTTCATTTTATAGAGAGAACCCAATACTAACCTGTAGCAGTTGTTGTTGTATTTATTATAGCTGCCCAGTACAGTAAGGGTACCAAGACAAATACTGTAGGAGTAAAAGATCTGAGCTCCAGCTTCCATCCAAACCTACGCACAGCATCCAGATTTGAATAAATCAACTACTTTAAAAGTTAATAAAGTTATTAATCTAACTTGGATCACAAAATCTTGAGTTTTAATCAAATTGGTTGAAGCAAAAAGAATGCACCACGCAACAAAAACTACTACATCTAGTATTTTGTATGAGCACTGTGATTTTTAAGGACAGCACCAAGTCTTCTATGCATGGAATGAACAAGTTGGCGACATATTGCAACATCTTTTTCCATTCTTCAAGAATAACCTCTTTTAGAGTCTGGATACTGGATGGAGAGTGATGCTCAACTTGTCACTTCAGAATTCCCCACAGGTGTTCGTTTGGGTTCAGATCAGGAGACATACTTGGTCATTCACCTTCTTCTTCAGAAATGCAACAGTAGCTTTAGATGTGTTTTGGATCATTGTCATGCTGGAAAATGATGGCAGCATCTTCTCCTTCAGTATAGAGCAGTACATTGTTGAGTTGATACCATGATACCATTAATAAAATGCAGCTCCACAACACAGCAGCACTTATGCAGCCCCACATAAGGATACTGCCACCACCATGTTTCACTGCAGGCACCATGCACTTTTCTCTGAAATCCTCACCTTACAACGCCATACTGTTTTAAAAAACAATAGTTCCAAAAACTATGATCTTTGTCTCATCACTCCAGAGTAGAGTCCCAGTAGTCTTCATCTTTTTCAGCATGGGCCCTAGCAAATTCTAGGCGTGCTTTTTTGTGCATGCGCTTTAGGAGAGGCTTCCTTCATGGACGATACTCATGCATGCAGTGAACTTGCATGGAGATTTTCTTCAACCCTTCTCATTAGAACTTCCGTGGACAGCCTGGACGTCTCTGTAAAATGGTTGCACTTCCATCTTTCTTAAATTTTTGGATCACTTTTGCTACAGTATTTTGACTGATATGTAAAGCTTTGCTGATCTTCTTGTAGCCCTCACCTTTTTTGTGTAAAGAAATAACTTCCTCTTTCAGATTTTGTGACATTTCTCTTCCATGTGAGACATTGCTGACAGCATGAAATGGGAAGGGCTTTTCTTTGTTAAGTTATGCCTATTTATAGTCGCCTGTCTGCTGGACACCTCATGAATCATTAGACTCACCTGTGGTTGAATGCCTGTTAATTAGAATTTTTTTCCTAAGACTATAATTGGGGTGTACTCATTTTTGCAACATGGGCTTGAATGAATTAGTTAGGAAAATCACTTTTTGTGTGTGCAAATTAAAAAATCTTGTTTGCAATCAATGGCCAACATTTGTGGGAGTATTTTGTAGTATGGCATCTCATAGGAAATGTTGATTCTAATATATATATATATATGTGTGTGTGTGTGATATATATAAATAATAAGTCAAAAATGGTTAAATTGTATGTATATATTGTATATATATATATATATATAAATTGTATGTTTTGTTTTGCTTAAAAACAGGACTGACGTTTAATTAGAATATTATCAAAAAGTTATTTATTTCACAAATTCCATTCAAAAAGTGAAACTTGTATAATGTATCCATTCATTCCACACAGACTGATATATTTTAAGTGTTTTTTTTTTTGATGATTATAACTGACAACTAAAGAAAATCCCAAATTCAGTATCTCAGAAAGTTCGAATATTACTTATGACCAATATAAAGAAAGGATTTTTAGAAATCTTGGCCAACTGAAAAGCATGAACATGAAAAGTATGAGCATGTACAGCACTCAGTACAGTACAGTACAGTACAGTACTTAGTTGGGGCTCCTTTTGCCTGAATTACTGCAGCATGGCATTGAGTCAATCAGTCTGTGGCACTGCTCAGGTGTTATGAGAGCCCAGGTTGCTCTGATAATGGCCTTCAGCTCTTCTGCATTGTTGGGTCTGGCATATCGCATCTTACTCTTCACAACACCCCATAGATTTTCTATGGGGTTAAGGTCAGGCGAGTCTGCTGGACAATTAAGAACTGGGATACTATGGCCCTTAAACCAGGTACTGGTAGCTTTGGGAGGAAAAAAGCACACTTGACATAATGGCACACAAAACTCCAAAATGGGCTGGACAAAATTAAACCCTTAAATTAATATTTGGTTGCACACCCTTTGGAAAAAGTAACTGAAATCAGTTCCTTTGCAAACTGCTCCAAGTCTCTCATATTGGAAGGGTGCCTTTTCCCAACAGCAATTTCAAGATCTCTCCACAGGTGTTCAATAGGATTTAGATCTGGACTCATTGCTGGCCACTTCAGAACTCAGAACAGGACAGCTTGAATTTCTTTGGAAGTTGTTTGGGGCTGTTTATCCACCATCCAGACTATCCTTCGTTACAACCTTTCATCAATTTTTCTCTTCCGACCACGGCCAGGGAGATTAGCTACAGTGCCATGGGTTGCAAACTTCTTGATAATGTTGCGCACTGTGGACAAAGGCAAATCTAGATCTCTGGAGATGGACTTCAGACAGTTCTCTTCTCCTCTTTCTGTTGTCCATGCTTAGTGTGGCACACACAGACACACAATGCAAAGACTAAGTCAATTTCTCTCCTTTTTATCTGCTTTCAGGTGTGATTTTTATTTAGCCCACACCTGTTACTTGCCCCAGGGGAGTTTAAAGGAGCATCACATGCTTGAAACAATGTTATTTATCCACAATTTTGAAAGGGTGCCAACAATTTTGTCCAGCCCATTTTTGGAGTTTTGTGTGATATTATGTCAAATTTGCTTTTTCCCCTCCCTTTTTTGTTCTGTTCTAATACACACAAATGGAATAAACATGTATATAGAAAAACGTGTTAATGCAATACTTTTCTGTAAGAAATACTTGATTTTTTGGAAAAATTTCAGGGGTGCCAACAATTCTGGCCATGACTGTATATCAATCTTTATGTATACATTATTTCTAATTAATTTAGCAATTAACTTACAGAAATTGCTAATTTTCTGAGAAGGACCTGTGTATATATATATATATATATATATATACACACACACACACACACAATATTACTATATTATAAGGTTCAAAGAAGGTAGATGATGGGTCAGTACCTGTGGGTCAGAAAGACGGGATGGTTCAGGATACAGATAAAATATGACTCCCTGCAGAGCTCCAGGAAGAGTCAGTCCACGAATCAGCAACATCAGTAACATCACATAAGGAAATGTGGCTGTAAAATACACCACCTACACACAATAATACATTTTCATATAAAGAAACAAATTCATTGTCAAGAAAAAAAAAGAAACCAAAAACCTCAATTTTCTTTTACAAGGCGATCAATCCAGAGAAGAATTATACACAGTATTCTTTTAAATGATATTCTTGCACACCTTGCCTGTTGATTTGATTCCTTTCCAGATACAGAAATAACATGTGATCCACATTACAATAGAACACAGAAGAATTTCCCAGTTAATGTTTCCCATCTCCTCAATACCTCCAGAGAGAGCCAGCACTCTGCGTCTGTGACAATGTGACAGGAAAAATATTATAAATAGAAAATAAATAGACCAGTTTACTGGTAAAAGACCATTTGTTATGTTATATTTTTGTAAGACTTTGTATGATCATTTGATTTTATTGATTTCATACTCCCAGAATTCGGTAGCTGCTAAGGTTGAATTAATTTGTGCTGTCCAGTTGAGGGTCAGATTTTTTGCAGCAACATTCACACAGTCATCTAACATGGAAAAAAGTTTTGTGTTTGATGCAGTATATTCATGGTATTTATCAAGTGTTAAATACTTTTTATGCTTTCATGTCTATGCTTTTGAGGAAAATTTATCACCTGTGTTCCAGGCGTTGTCACAGTTGGCCCATGGCAGTTGGGGGCTAAAAGAATAGATGAGATATAAAAGCGCCCAGGCCAGAATGATGATGTAATACATACAGCCGTACAGTACTATCAGCTGTCCTGCATAACCAATACCTGAGAAAGGAAAAACAAATTAAACATAAACAGCTGTTTCTGGAAATTTCATTATCCTTTAAGGGGTCATGTAAAAAATTGAAACCGCTTTCCTAGAAGGCAAAAGAAAGGGCAGGCACTGCAATGTTTTCGCTCCTACCTGTCTGACCACTAACATTTTATACATTTAAAAGGGGAATCATCTAAATTATTGCTACTAAAATATGGCCTGCCCTAGTCAGCACCCGTCATGGCCGTCCATCCTGAGTCAGCACCCGTCATGTCCAGCGCAGCTGTCCCTCCAGAGTCAAGCGCAGCCGCTCCCTCGAGTCAAGTGCAGCTCCAATCATCCTTCCTGAGTTTAGTCCAGCTCCAGTCGTCCTTCCTGAGTCTAGTCCAGCTCCAGTCATCCTTCCTGAGCCTATTCCAGCTCACGCTTTCCCTGAGCCTAGTCCAGCTCAGGCTTCCCCTGAGTCTAGTCCAGCCACGGCCGCTGCACCACTACCCAGTCAGACCACAGCACTAGTTTCTGTTCAGAACGGGATTACAGAGGCTCTCATGTTGGGAGTAGCCCTATGGGTTATGAGGGCTGTGTACACTACTACTGAACCTCTGAGGACAGCGTCCCCTGAGGAGTTGTCTCAGGCTATAGATCGTCATCCAGCGGGGATGTCTGAACCTGCTCCCTGCATGTTGGTTGCGCCCTGTGACTCCTATGCTCCCAAATCCCTCTCTCTCTGTCTGTCAGTCTGTCTGTTCCTGAACAGGCCTGTTGGAAGCCCTGGTCTCCTGTGCCGCCCTGACGGGCTCTCAAGTCTCCCGTGCCGCACCGGCAGGCCCTCAAGTCTCCCGTTCCGCCCCGGCGGGCCCTCAAGTCTCCTGATCCACTCCGGCGGGCTCTCAAGTCTCTCACTATACTGTCTAGTCACTTTAATTTCTCAAGCCTCTCAAGTCTCTCTAGGCCCTCAGGCCTCTCTGGGCTCTCCATCCTGTCCAGCCTCTCTGGGCCCTCCAGCCTGTCCAGCCTCACAGGGCTCTCAAGCCTCTCTAGGCCCTCTAGGCTCTCTAGCCTTCAAGGTTCTCCAGGCTCTCTAGCCTTTCCAGGCTCTCTAGCCTCTCAAGGCTCTCTAGCCTCTCAAGACTCTCTAGCCTCTCAGGTCTCTCCAGTCACCTGTTTCACCCTGGTGGTCTCCACAGTCACCTGCTTCGTCCTGGTGGACTTCCTTTCCCCCCGTGTCCTACCTTCCCTCACTGCTCCCTGGAATGTTTGGTGTGAGCATCTGGAAGCCGCTCCTTGGGGGGGAGGGCTATGTAACATCAGGCCAGCAGAGGGAGCCCAAGCCCCGTGTCTGTCTGTGTGCTCCCTCTGCTTCCTCGTTGGTAACTTCCTGTTTGTTGGCTATATAACAGCATGCCAGCAAACAGGAAGTTGCAATGTGTTGTATTGCCTTTGTTCCTTGTATTTTCCAGTGTTTCCAGAGTTTCTTGTGTTTCCTGAGGTTTTGCTCTTTGTGGTTTTGACCCTGGACTGTTTATTGGATTTCCTGTTTGCTGCTTGCCCCGACCCCCTGCTTCGTGTATTGTTGATTTTTGGATTGCCCCTTCGATTACCTGTCTGCTTTTTGGAAAATGCCTCGCCATAATAAAGTTAAGAAAACCCAGCGTTTAGGTCCGCCTCCTGTCTCTTGGCACACCCCATTCGTGACACTTAAACTAATATGAATAATAATAAGCTTCAAAATAACATTTACTTTTTTAGGGGGCAGTTGTGGTTTACTGGCTAAGGAGTCAGGCTTGTAATCTCCCAATTGTTCCCCGGGCAATGCAGGGACAGCTGCGTGTTCCCTTTTAAAACCTCCAGTATTGTGAAGGACCTCACCCATCCCTCCCATTACCTCTTCCAGCTCCTGCCATCCGGAAGACGGTACCGGAGCATCAAGGCCCGGTCGGCAAGCCAAAAAAAACAAAAAAAAGACACTATGCTATCTAAATGCACGAGTCACTTAGAAAAATGCAACAGACCCTTTTTTAAAAAAAAAGTACTACCTCATACCATGTCATTTCTCCTTTGCACTGTACCATGCACAAAGTCGTCACACCCAAGGTTGTGGCTGAGCTTAGGAGGACCACTGATCTCTTTCTGTGTGCCACCAAAGAGACCACCCATGCCATTGGCCGGACTTCGGCAGCACTGGTGGCCACAAAGAGGCATCTTTGATTGACTTTGTCCAACCTTACAGTCTTGAGAGACTGTTGCCACTGAAAAACTTCCTGGCAGTGTGGAAGCTACTGCCAGGGGTATCTCAATGGGTTCTGTCCACTATAGAACACGGATACAGAATCCATTTCCGGTGTCGCCCACCTACTTTCGGTGGGGTCATGTTTACACTAGTGGAACCTTTGCAGGCCCAGTGTAAAGAACTGTGTTAAACATGTGGAGGAAACCCTGGTTCCTCTCTCTGTGCCCAGTGTTGGGAGATCTTGGTCGCTGTGTTTTGCTAGCGACAGATGCATCCCTCACAGGTTGGAGAGCAGTCATGAGTGGCCACCCAGTCCGCGGTCTGTTGAAAGAGTACCATCTAACTTGGCCATCAATTGCCAGGAAATGCTTGCAGTATTTCAGGTTTTAATGTTCTTTCTATCAGACATAAGAAACCGGCATGTGTTGGTGCACACTGACAACACTTCAGTTGTTGCATAAATCATTTACCAAGGAGGTCTGCGGTCACCCCCCCGCAGTGCCTTTACTGGCACATGAAGGAATAATTATGTGACGTCGTCATCTGGCTTCTGAACAAATGCGGAACCATTTACTGACCCGAACACATGGACCGACAGCTATGGCGCAGATTCAGCCTTATATGTTTGAGCCCGGACCAGAGGAGGACACTGAATTAGAGGAAGAACCTGTTCAGCAAAGACTGGATTTAAACGTTTCTCAATGGTAAGTTATTTGGAATGTTTGTTTGAATGCTTTTATCGTTACGTGCCCACAAAGTTCTCCCGTCATAATAAAGTTATAGCCACTACATCCATTTGGATCATGAATCAAGACTTTATACTAACTATAGTTTAATGTAAATACTGTTTATGAATGGAGGCTTCAAGTTTGGGTGTTAATCTTAGGCTGACGGTGGCAAAGCATCTTGCCGCTCGTTGCTGTTCCGCTCGTTGGCAAGATGCTTTGCCAAGTTAGACATGTTGGCTTGTGTTCTTGTTGCGTCAGTGGGCTTACCCTGACTGTCAGCAACGTAAGCAAAATAACACCATATTACACTTTGAGGGTCTGTTTTGCTACACCTTAGCAAAGGTGCTGACACCTTAAGGTGAAGCATTTAATGCCTGGACTTTGACAGGATGTGTGCTCCCAAGTTGCATCCAGGCTAGTGAACTGCTCTCAATGAGAGAAAATTCTCTAAATGAGCAATTCTCTCGATGAAAGAATTTCCAGGCAGTACCTGTGCCAAGTAAAATGGCGACCTCCACATAGACTGCAAGCCGAACAATCACTCATGACTGCAGTGAGGGGTATGTCTGTAGCAAACTTTACACAGTGACAAAGAGCTCCCAGTTCCAAGGTTTGGACCACAAGTCACATGACCTTAATAAAAAACCCTTTGGTTGCAAGCCACTACTGTAGGGGCCTCATGCACACCAGCTTCCATTAGGCCTAGAAGCTACTGAAACTGCTTCACAGTGAGTGACTGGCCTTGTATGACTCTTGTGACTGCGGAGAGGATCGATTCGACCTGAGTGGGAAACATATGTGCCCGCATCATGGTCGAATCCCACATCCAGACAAGTGGTTCTCTGAGCCGGAGAACGCACACTTTCTCAATGTTTATT
This sequence comes from Yasuhikotakia modesta, assembly GCA_036877545.1. Lineage (NCBI taxonomy): Eukaryota > Metazoa > Chordata > Actinopteri > Cypriniformes > Botiidae > Yasuhikotakia > Yasuhikotakia modesta. Next base: position 4,609 of record JBAJNP010008065.1, on the reverse strand, counting down.
TCATGTTGGCAAAAATGACATCTCAGTGTCAAATTGCCAATTGCTCTGGAGGAGCTAGAATCAACCAGTCAATATAATTCAGTATGTGGAAGCCCTGATATTGCAGAGGAGCCAGAGCTGCATCCATAAACTTGGTCAAAGTGCAGGGTGCACAAAGCGAAACAGAAGTATTCGCAATTGGTAAGTTTTGCCTCTGTAAACAAACCTCAAGAACTTCCTGTGTGGAGGAAGGATAGGGATGCAAAAATAAGTGTCTTTAAATCCATGGTCACAAACCAGTCCTCAGGCCTAATTTGGGACCCCACCTGTTCTCACAGTGAGCATTTTGAACTTTAATTATTTGACTAAGCGGTTCAGTTTCAGATTTTAAAATAGGATGCAATTCATTCCCCCCAATGAGTGCCTATGATGAGATGAACTCCGCTGATCCCGAAATGTTATGGTCTATCCCCTTTTTCTTTTGTTTTGCATTTGACATTTTTAATTCTATGACAAAATAACATAGAAAAACAAATTTACACAGACTGGACAAACATTTCACACAGAGTGAGCACTTCGCTGAATGACAGAAGCTACCAGTTTGCTCCGCACATGTGCCTTTAAGCTTCTTGGTTGTGACATCAACCCATCTGTGATATATCACCTAACCATTGATTTGACATGATTCAGAGCATGGTTACGCTGAAGGCATTCCTATAGCGTTTTCACACAGCTTGAGTTCCTGAAAGTAAACCTAGAGCTTCTGATGGCCCAGATTCTGTCTAATTGTGTGACGCTTGGTTGTACATATTCTGTATAGACAGGCATTACAATTGGATGACATTATTATTGGGACAAACTCAAATAAACAGAATCTCTCTGACTACAATTTCAAATTAGAAGGATGTAAAGTCACCTCATCTAGTACTGTTAAAAACTTGGGCATCATATTGGACACAAATTTGTTATTCGAAAATCATGTGGCATACATTACAAAAGTTGCCTTCTTCCACCTAAGAAATATTGCTAAGCTGCTAGACATCTTATCTAGTTCTGATGCAGGAAAGCTTGTTTATGCTTTTTTAGTACTCCAGATTGGATGATTGTAATGCACTCTTGGGAACTTTATGGTTTTGCTCATGTTTTGGTTTCTCCCATTGTTTCTCATTTTCGTTAATCTTCCTCACCTGTGTTTTAGTTATTGTGTTCACCTGTTCTGTTGATTAGTTTCCCCATTTAAGTTGTTCATGTTTCTGTTTTCTTGGTACGTATGTATGTAATGGTGTGCCCACGTTTTTGTTTTCGATTGTAAACAGTTTCTGACATTATAATCTCTGCGTTCTCTTTGTTTTAGTCACGCTGCACCCCATGACAGATGGCTGTTCAGACTCACTAATAAACCAGCTACAGTTAGTCCAAAATGCTGCAGTTAGATTTATTACTATGTCAGATATTTTTTTAAATGAAAAGTAAAATTGTTACTTTAAGTAAAAATTGAGTAAAAGTAAAAATTGAAATTTTTCTGTTTTTATATTTGTGTGAACAAAATCATAACTGTATGAGCATGTACAAGATTAAGGGGCTGTGATACATAAAGTCCTTGCTTTGTGGATTTGTTAAACTATTATTTAATAAAGTGCTTATAATGCATAAATTATAAAGCATTTAATGACTAATAATGACATCAACAGTTAAGGCAGGTAATTAGGGAATATTATGGCAATATAATGAGTTAAATGTGTGAAAGCCTGAGAGAATTACAACTGGAATTGAAAGGTGAAATTCATAACCCCAACAAAAATCTAAAAAAGACTAAATATTATGCCAAATATTAGCTTCTTTTGTCATTGAACATGCAAACAGGCACCAAAGCAAATAAAAGTCTGGCAAAACAAATAATTAAAAAAACAGAAATATTTTTTGTAACTCTTACCCTCAGCCAGTGGACAGAGACGACGCCAACATGTAATGCCACCCTCCCTTGTGTACTGTCCCATTGCTGTCTCTAACAGAAACAGAGGAATCCCACAGGTAACCACAAACACCAGGTAGGGTATCAGAAACGCACCTGAGAACACACCAATGCAAAAATAAATATTTTTGCAATAACATATTTACTTTAACCTTCAGCAACTTTTATGACTGGATAGAATTGAATTAATATAATTAAACTTGAAAGCATTTGTGCATTCAGGCTGCCTTAACCTCCTCCATTCTTGTAGCAGAGGTAGGGAAACCTCCACACATTACCCAAGCCAACCACATCCCCTGCTACAGCCAAAAGAAACTCTGCTTTACTCCCCCAATACCCTCTCTCAATTATCTGTCCTTCTGTGCTGCTCATACTGCAGTATCACTTTAACAGTAAAGGATACAGAGTATTCTGGTTAACGGTCATAAAATAAACGTGCAGCCCACCATTTGTTAAAACAAATCATTAGACAGGTTTTAAGCAGAAATTTTCAGTTGAATGGGTGCGTAGGCAACTAATTTGTGTTAAGAAAATGATAAATATAATTATGTAAAATTAACACCCTCCAGTCTGGGAATAGATTCATTTAACTAAATGCTGTCACAGTTTAGAGCCTTAAGATTAAAAAACATTTAATTTTCCTATAGCTATATTATATTATATTTTGTTTTTGTAAATGTAGTGAATGCATGATTAACCTACCTGGAAATGTTCTCTGAACAATGGCTTACATTATGTAAATGTTGTCTGAAGTTATCAAAACAGTAAAATTAGTAGAATATTATCCAGACCGACTATAGCCTACAGCTTACTCTGGCATGTGCTGTAAACAGCTGTAAAACACATTCAGTACCATCTTCTGTCTATTTGTCCTTTTGTTCTGCTCATACTGTAATTCCACAGTGGTGAACGTGATTTGACAAAGTAAGTAACTTAAATCTATGTCATAGTGGGTCTATGAGCCATTAGCAAAATGCTAGTAATTTGTTTATATACATCATGGTTTAAAATATGTAAAACTTACACCCTCCAGTCTGGGAATGCCTAAATACCCTTTACTATTGATCCTTAAAGCCAATGTGTTGTTATGTTAGCTTAACGTAGATTTACAGGATAATGAAATGTATACAAGTGACATGTTTTTTGTTAGTTATGGTTATCTATAACCAAAATGTGACCTCTGCATTTAACCCATCCTTAGTGAGGAATGAACACACACTGCCAGTCGTAACCATGCACATACCCAGAGCAGTGGGCAACTATCACTGCAGTGATAAAGAAGAACAAACGTCCTCCGATTTGACATGTGACAGAACATGAAAAAGCGTAGGCTAGTATTTAAATTTGTTGTGCAGTACAAATGTTTCACTTAAGGTATAACGTGGAACATTGCAATTTTCAGTTTCTATATAATGACTCTAGCCTACTATTTTAATGCCGTTGTGGATGTGACAAAAAGTCAGGACCTTTGTATGTGAGGAATAAAAAGTAAATAAAACTGCTAAAGCAGGCCAATTTGAGTTTTCACATTGTTCTCCTGTCCATTGAAGTATATTTACTGTGCAAAGTCTACGCTGCTGTAATAAAATAAAAGTATGAAACAATGTACTTAATTTTGTTAATACCCTATGACAGAACTGAAGGTCTAATGCTTTGTGGCCTGATTTGCAAAATTAGTCAAGATTGTCCTTTTTTAATTCCTGCATAGGGAGAGTGAGAAAGTGGGGGACAAGGAACACTGCATAGGAAGTTATTTTTTCCTTTTTTATTGCCCTGTAACATTTATACAGATCAGTTTTTGGATTTCTTGAACTTAAGTAAATTGTCACAATTTCCATTGTATTTAGTGTTGTGTGCTATTTAAACACATTTTTACATCTGGCTTCCAATTTTAAGTGTAGCAGTCCATGTCTTCTCATAGGCCTGCAAAAGATTTTACTATTCCCAGTTGTGTCAGAAATAGGCCTATTCACTGCAATATACTGAGGAATAAAAGGCTTATGCTTCCTATGCTATTTATGTACAAACTACAAAACACATGGACAATTTATGGAAATCAACATTCCCCTTTGTATTGCTAAGAGTAATTAGTCATTTCTATTGCACAGTATTAGTAAAAGTAGTTAAAAGTGACAAAAAACACAAAACTGTCTAAATGCGTATTTTTCAACTAAACAATTAAGGAAAATGTAAATGTAATTAAGGAAAATGAATTGTTGTAATTAAGTGTTAACCTGTGATGATGATTTAGCAGTTAATCATTAATTAGCAGGGGAATTTTTACTTTACAATTTACAGACATGTCTGATTCACATAAGATTAAGATCACAGACAATCTCCACAATTATTGCACACTGAAGATACAATGCCATGAGTATTTATGACATACAGTGCTGCTTGAAAGTTTGTGAACCCTCCAGACATGGTTAGGTTTTGTGTAAAAAAAAAAATAGAATAACCTAATCAAATGTACATCCAAAACCCAATTTGTGAAGCAGACTTGCTAATGATAGACAAACAAAAAGGATATATTGTCATTATTTATTGAACAAAATGGGTTAATCTCACAAAAACTGAAAATTTGACATGTGCATAAGTATGTGAAGCCTTTTATTTAGTAGCTTGTGGCACCTCCTTTTGCAGCCATTACTTAAACCA
>JBAJNP010008064.1:0-21076 GCA_036877545.1 Yasuhikotakia modesta | reverse complement strand
TGGCTTGAACCAATTTGGGAGGCTATCAAAGATCGCAGCCTTGGTTTTAGTGCTTCCACATTCTAATGCTGATGCTGAGAGGGTATTTTCGATGGTTGGTTTGAACAAAACCTCAACACGAAACAGCTTGTCTCTGGACGGGACATTGTCCTCAATCATGACCCTGAAAATGGCTGGGCTTGAGCCGAACTGTTTCAAACGGGAGCCAACACCACAAATGATAAAGGAGTCCAAAAAGGCAACAAACACTTACAACAAACAACACCAGTCATAATCTCTCTCTCTCTCTCTCTCACACACACACACACACACTCGGACTCGTACACACACACACACACACACACACACATTTAATAAACACTTTGTTTTGGTTAAATTGTCAGTGTCAAATATTTTCTTCTTGGGGAATGAGATGTCACTCTTGCCTGTCTTCAAAACTTGAGAGCCCTGCATACTACTTGCCTCGCATACTATATAGTAGGGAAGTATGCGATTTCGGACGCACCGATAGTTTGCATAGACTTGATCCCCCAAACGGCCCCGCCCCGCTGTTATTGTGGCAGTGACGTTGTTAAGTTCAAGACAAAAGGGCTAACGCTAGCCGTACACACATCAAAACGAATATGTTCTCATTTTAACTACTGAAAACACAATCTAACCTAACAATGTAATACAGCTTGTGATGATTGTTGATCTTGATGTGGAGCATCAGACGCTGAGAGACGCGGCAGGTTTGTAAAACTGTCTGATGTAAAACGAGCGGAGCAAAGTAGTAATCCGCAGCTAAATGTCGTGGATCCGGTTAAAATAAACCGTAGCCGCGCATCACGCCGTTTCTTCCGTCGGGAGGTGATGAAAGGTTTGAACACCTTTTGTACAGTCGGGAAAGCAGCACACCTGTGAACGCGAGCCGCCATTTTGTCTTGAACTTAACAACGTCACCTTTAAGTAATATTTCGGCTCACAGATCATGTAACACCAGTTAAAGGATAAAGAGAAAGACCTTGTCAAAACTCGTATTAAAGTGAAAAAAAACGTTGGTGCGTTTATTCTTGTTTTCACTTTGTTGAACAAAAGCAATCCCAGCGCTGAATGCATTAACGTTGTCTTTTAACGATCCAGCGACTGTGATGGAGTAAAGATTGTGTTCACATTTCCTGCCCCATCGTCCAGGTTGTGGGTTACTGTGTATTGTTCAGCAGTCTGTAGGTGCGGCACTAGCAGGTTCAGATAGAGTTACACTGAGTGTCTGTTCATCAATAATAAACTCACAATGACAGCATGCTCAGAAGGGCTCACACAGTTAGAAAATGGATATAACGGTTCTTCCAAACAACGACCACCCCAAGAAATTCCTGCAGCTGGATGTGGGAATGCTGCCGGCTACACACGGAATGTTCCAGATTGGCGCTGTGCTGTCTGGACAGAGGCGATGGCATAACAGAATGTATTCACAGGTAAACACTGTTCTACTGTTCCTCAACAAACAGCTGCTGTCACCTCTAGATCAATCCACACTAAAGGGTTGTTGTCTCTCTGTAGAAAACCTGTCTATTAAACTATTGATATAGACAGAATTCAGTCACATTGTTAGTCTACATCTGCTTAATAGACATTGTAGACATAAGACACACAAATATAAAAATGAATTAATATTTAGATTTGGTTCAGTGTTTCATTTGATTGCCTCATTTGTATTTTGTTGTGTATTCCTTTCTTGAGCTTGCGGTTCCATCACTCATTTGACTTTTCCAGCTGTTACAATCTATTCTGACAGGATTAGTTTAATATGGGTTGGTGGGGTCAAATAATAATTATCACAGCGTCACAGCATGCAAATGTACATGCCAGTTAATGTTACAGCATCTTTTACAATCTAATAAAAGCATTTTTGTGGATTGACATTCTGATGAGGGGGACAATGACAGCAGTGCAAAAAGACTCGAGCAGAGATGCATCAGTATGTTTATGGGAGTCCCAGTGGCCCCATTCTGGCCAGCCTGAGTATAGTTTTCTGACCTCATTGAGAGCTTCCAATCAGGAGGAACCTTCTATTACATCCCCAAAGTTGTGCAGGCTATAGGTCTGGCTGTGGAAACAGCTCGTAGGTTCGAGGGGTATTCCATCAAAGTCGTTAATGATAGCAGCGCTTATCTGATTCAGTTTTGTTTGAACTAACGTCAGCTTCAACTTAAGTCTGAAGCCGTTCCACTAACACGTTTTAGCCACATTTCACAAAAGTTAATTCTAGCAGTTCTAGCAACTGAAACCATGCGTTAAAAAACTACAGATATTTTAAAACTACACATTTATTTTAAATACAGACAAAGGCCTACCAAAATCAAGTAATGAAGGCAAGAGGATATAAATAAAGTGTCAATACAGACAGTAAGGTTCATGTTACTAAGTGTTGTCTAGCTGATGTTAATTCTGTACAGCGTTGACGGCGTTTATATGAATAATTGTACGCTAAATGGCATGACATTTCACATATGTGTAATGTGTGACAGATGTAAGTAGCAAGCTATTTGGTGAAAAATTAAAATAATTGCTGCAACAGTGTTTCCCCTTATTGATATAAATGAACCTTGCCATAATTGAGATTTGAACCCAGGGCACAACCACTCAGCCAATAGTACATTGGCATTCCTTTGAAACAATGTAAGAATTCTGCAACTAACCAAGAATGTGATGCAAACATTTGTCACCTTTGTTTTCTGACAACATGAAAAAGCAAGCGGGGAGCTTGAGTGTAACATTCTGGTTGTCTTGTTTTGGTTTAGTCCTGTTTTGCACACCCCTGTGTTTTGGTTTGTCCCTATTATTGCGTTCACCTGTGTGTTATTGTCATTGATTACACGGTGTATTTATATGAGCTCTTGTCTTCTCGTCTTCGTTGGTGTTGGATGTTACCTGGTGTTTGTTTTCTGTGACTACCCTGGATTAAATCGTTTGCATTGTGGAATATACTCGTGTGTATCTCTTGTTTCTCTCAAAATGTGACAGTGAGGAACTGTTTGTTTGAGACTCTGTTACGTATTCTTTGTAACACCACTTGACTAAGGCTGATTGTTAACCTGCCACGGAGCAGGTTAGTTCAGAAGCACACGTTACCCCAGTAACTCGGCTAGGAATGTATTTACTTTAGGCCAGATAAGCCCAGTTAACAGCCCAGTGGCTTTAGTGCTGGGGTTTCCAAGGATTGTTTTTCGTTCCCCATACTTACAGTTTTTGTGGCAACCGTATCTGTCTTTTTTATGCACGTTTAAGTGATGGACCTTTGGGGAGACACTATGTTATTCTGTTGTGGTATTCAGAGTATTCGGAAGCCTACCTGTCCCTGGAACCCTTTAAACCTATTGATCCCTTAAGATGGCCTTATATGCTGCATGTTGAGGACCACCAGACTCTTTTTGAGTTCACTCCAGGGAAGGTTATTCTCCCATTAGGCCTGGATACGTGCCTAAGGTGCGAAACAAAGTGGCATATTCCAAAATATGAATATAACTTGTATTGTAACTTGTGTATAATTACAAGTATTTTTACCATTAAGCATTTTAGAATCTCCCCCAAAGTGTAATATTCTACAGAAGGTTCTATAAACAACAAACATGTTGCAAACATCTGTGCAACAACATCTTTGATATTTCATCACCACAGTTATAAGCATCACATGTCCAGAATTTGGGCTTGAGTTTGGTTGCTTGCTCATACAGACAGTATCCAGATACAACTGCAAGCTGCTTTGTGAAAAGGACATTTCAGGACTCACACCTGTAAAAACCGACAGTATGAATGTGGCCACTGTATCACTATCACTAACCCAAGCTTTATAATGCAATTTATAACAGTACTTTATTTTCCTTATTTCCTTTTTCAAAGTAAAACAGGGCATTTTCTGTTAATATTGTTGTTTGATTTTACCATAAATGTTTTCAGTATCACATGCAGACATCATGTAGTAAACCTACAAACTGTGTCATTGACTGTAATGCAAGGTCAGAAGTGGGACATTAAAAGTGCATGTCATTAAACGGAGTATATGTATATATTAACTAAATTATAATATTGATATAAAAATAATATATACTCTTACTATATACATAAGACAACTAAAGTGAGCATTGATTCATAAGCTTAACGCGTCTACGTCTGCCAGCTCAGGGCTCGAAATTGCGACCATTTTAGTCGCATTTGCTGCCAAAATCTTATCTGCACAAGCTAAAAATATGTTTGGGAGCGTTTGTGCGAATGTGTGTAATTGTTGTGGCGCAACCTGTTTTCATTTCTCTAAAAAACGTTTGCAAATACTGCATGGTTTGTGCCTTATGTGCGCTGATACAGCGAGTAGTCCAACGTCCTATATAATGTTACATAACCAATTAACCTGCATCTTTACGTTCTTAGCTTTAATGCAGACCTTAGATTTTTTTAGAGTTGAGACCTTAGAATTGTCACCATCTAGTGGCGTAACAATGTGATTGAAATAGTTGTGGTGCACCTTAATTTTTGGTGGGTGCTCCTAAATTTTGGCTGGTGCTCTTTTTGAAGTTGGGAGCAGCAGTGCTACCAAGTAAAAAAGTAAATTTCAAGCCCTGCAGCTGTAAGAATCTGAGACCACGTCTGCCAGCTGTGTGAATCCGAGACCACGTCTGTCAGCTTTGTGAATCCGAGACCACGTCTGCCAGCTGTGACAATCCGAGATCACGTCTGCCAGCTGTGTGAATCCGAGACCACGTCTGCCAGCTGTGTGAATCCGAGACTATCTCTGCCACCTCTGCCAGCTGTGTGAATACGAGACCACGTCTGCCAGCTGTGTGAATCCGAGACCACGTCTGCCAGCTGTGTGAATCCGAGACCACGTCTGCCAGCTGTGTGAATCCGAGACCACGTCTGCCAGCTGTGACAATCCGAGACCACGTCTGCCACCTGTGTGAATACGAGACCACGTCCGCCAGCTGTAAAAATCTGAGACCACGTCCGCCACCTGTGTGAATACGAGACTACATCTGCCAGCTGTAAAAATCTGAGACCACGTCTGCCACCTGTGTGAATATGAGACTACGACTGCCAGCTGTAAAAATCTGAGACCACGTCCGCCACCTGTGTGAATCTAAGACCACGTCCGCCAGCTGTAAAAATCTGAGACTACGCCTGCCACCTGTGTGCATATGAGACTACGTCTGCTAGCTGTAAAAATCTGAGCCTACGTCTGCCACCTGTGTGAATATGAGACTACGTCTGCCAGCTGTAAAAATCGGAGACTACGTCTGCCAGCTGTGTGAATATGAGACTTTGTTTGCCAGCTGTGACAATCTGAGACCACGTGTTGAGAAACAAAGTCAAACCGCATGTTCGAAAACACAAGTGTTGCAACACTGGAACTCACTCGTGATTAAAAACATCAGAGTTTTAGGATTTAGGATTCTGGTGATTCAGGATGCGTGAATGGAGCTTTATCAGTAAAAAGACAGAATGCAAAAGGTTGCTTGTGTCATTGCTAATATGTATATAAACATGAGTTCTGATTATTATTTAAAGATATGCAGTATCTATTACTGCAGCATTTGACACAAAATGCTTATGAAGTCTCTTCTCCACCTATCTTTCCACCTCTTAGGTCAATCTCTCTTCTGTTTGTAGGCACGAGAAAAGGCTAATGAAGCAAAGCTATCAGGAGATGGAAGTGTTGAGTTTAGAGACAGAGATTTGGAGAAACATATCACTCCTCAAACACTCAAACCAAAGATCAAGCAGAACCCGTTATATGACAATATCAGCATCTTGCACACAGAAGACATCAAGACCAAACCATCCTGGACCATTCAGGAGTATGACAGACACACTGCAAACGGTCAGCTCTCAGACTACATGAAGGTATTAAATAATCTGCCTGACACTGTCAAACCTAACATGTATAATTCTACATATATAAAATATATAAAACCTAACATATAACTCTCATAATTATTACACACCGTCCCAGGACTCTTTCTTTCTTTAGGCCAAAACAATCAGTTACATTAAATAATATCCTGGCTCTTCCCAGCTTTGTAATCCCATGGGATGGGCTTCAGAAAGCACATGCATCCGTCATTAATCCAAGTGATTCCAGTAGGTTAATATTCTATATTTTCTGAAGTGAAATAATGTCTGTGAAAGACAATGATTCATATTTTGAGCTTATAAAGTAATCAGGACATCACCTGATCAGATCAGAGTAGTCATTTTAAATATGGTGGCACATTAATTAGGTTAAATCTCATTGGTTCTTGCAGGTCATGCAACTATATATACCGCAAGGATGAGAGTTTCTATCCCTAGAACTATCCCTTTAAAAGAAAAGTGGTTCTGGGTGAACTATCCCTTTAAGAGAAAAGAGTTTTTGGGTGAACTATCCCTTTCAGAGAAAATAGGTTTTGGGTGAACTATCCCTTTAAGAGAAAAAAGTTTTTGGGTGAACTATCCCTTTAAGAGAAAATAGTTTTTGGGTGAACTTTCCCTTTAAGAGAAGTTTGGTCAGCCTGATTTCTCTTTCAGGAAGACCCCAGACAGCTAAGCTTCTGGCTGGAAGATCTCTACACGCCCGGCTATGATTCGCTGCTCAAGAAAACAGAGGCCGAACTGAAAAGAAAGAAGATTTGTAAAATATTAGCGTCCATTATGCTGACGGTTTGTGCCATTGTGATCATTATTACAGTGCCAATACTGGTCATACAATCTAAAGACTGATGGGTTCATGCCAACAACTATTTGAGCTGAGCAGCAGTCTCCTGTTAACATGAAATTAAAATGGTCCTTTTCCCCAGTCACTACCGTTTAAACGTATAATAACATGCCATGTGTCAGATTAGAGGTGTGTCCAACACCATATTATTTGTATACAGATACAATTTTAAAAACCTTTTATCTTTAAGTCATATGACTGTAAAATATTAACGTGATACAGTTACTAGGCTATAGCAGGTCATTAAGATAAAATGGCTGAAAATGTCCTAGTTTACCGTTATTCATTTTAAAGAATGAAATTTGAACACATATTCTAATGTAATGTATGTTTTTAGCAGTAGACAGTATGAATACTACCACATATTTCTGTTATGTCCATTTATGACTTTACAACATATTTTACATCAAAGGTATAAAGATCTTAATGTGACGCCATGAGTAACTGATAAATGTACAGTTTGTTGATAAATATACTTGACCTGTATATTTACTTGATAAATATACAGGTTACAGTTTCAGTAATCAAAAACCAAACGTGGATCACTTTGTAAAAAATCTTTTGAATGAGGACTGTCTTCAGAAATAAATGTTGAATGTTAAAGTTTCTTTCGTTATTTAAATACAAACATATTAATATACTGACTTTTTACAGTCCAAAAACATACTGTTATAAGAATAAACTGGCTGTTGAACTGGTAAGGTAGTTTTCTGTTAGTTTAGGATGGCAGAAATACATCTACATGGCTCAGGAAGGCATCATTTATGCCTTGAATGTCTTTTAAGTGATACTTATAGTGCTGGTTGAAGAAACACAACTGGGGCAGTTTTGGCCCTGCTGGGTAGAGACTCAGGCCTGTAACCAGGTAACTAGTTCAATTCCCAGTTCTGAGAGGTAACAACATAGCTGACTCTGAGCAGAGCACAATACCCGATTGTTCCCCAGCCACCACAGTGATCGCTGCCTCCTTTCACAACTCACCTCTTCAATGTGTGTGTGTGTGTGTGTGTGTACTTACTGGATGGGTTGAATACAGGAGACAAATTCGGGGTCTGGCTCAAAGCTCCACATCAGAATGCCGTAGAGACGCTCATACCCCAGCTTAGCAACTTCATAGCTACGCCCTCACAACCAGTTACAGTCCCCTAGCAACCACCCCTTTGGAAAAAGGTGAACGTTGTAGAGACAAGTTAGTGGCCTTTAGCTATTATACTTTATACATACATTTTCTGAAAACATCTTGCCCTTGGGCCCTAAAACTTTGTCAGCTGATGTTGTTTAGGCCTTAAAAGATGAATCAATAGTTAAATAACCATTTATGCATTGTTTTAGAATATATAATTGTAAAATCTTGCCAAAAAAGCACAACTAGCAGTTTCATTTGGAGTAGTTTGAGATTAAAAATAGTTTATTAGTTCAAAGACACTTATTTTTATTACACAAAGACAGTGAAAACAAAAAAAATTGTCAAAGTAGAAACAGGGAGACAGTGAAATAAAGTCCATACAGACTGTGTGTGTGTGTGTGTGTGTGTGTGTGTTCACCCTCGCAAGGGAAGAGGATTAACATTCTTTCCCAGCAGCATGTTTGTTTGATTTTTGGTGAAAGACAGGAAAGGATGCACACTTGTGCTCTTGTAGAAAATGTTCCTGTATTTTGCATGCTGGTCTTTACCAACTCAAACATTCCAGTGATATTGTGAAAAACTGAAATATTGTTCACTTTTTTAACTCATTTACAAGAAGGAAAGGAGGATATCAATTAATTGTATACAGCAGGCAATTGTACTATAGGCTAAAACAAGACACTGTGTAGCAGTATTGGGACAGAGAGACAGGATTTGGGCATTAAATGTATGGCACATTTTGGTCCGTGTTAGTGTTGTGGTGTCATTATATGCACACACTGAATGAACATGTATGTGTGGCATTGGTTTGAGGTCTGAATATTAGCCCAGTGCTCCTTCACAGGAAGTAGTCGGGGGTGCGACGGGTGACGTGGGGCTCGCCGCGTCGAGGGGCGGGGTCAAACTGAAGGCTGCCGGAGTAAAAAAAAATGCATGCTTATAAAATTCATTCAGTTGTAGAAAACTTTGAAACTTACAAAAACATGTTCAGGTCATAAGCCACTTAAAGTATATTTATATAATACTTCCTTGAAGATTATTTAATTAAAGTAATTAATTACAGTAATAAAACAGTAATACTTTTGCATTGTCAATTACACCTATAAAATCTCTCACTCATTCATCTGTAAGTCTTTATGGTTTTTAACACGTTTACACTCATTGTTAAATACTGAGAAACAGATTTTTATATACACGTTTAGTTGTTTTTTTTGACATTTTTATAAATCACAACCTGGACATGTAAATGCACAGGATTAGGTAAATGCACAGGATTAGTTAGTACAACAGATGTAATGTGTAACTTACAACGAATATTTAAGAGTGTCGTCCAGTTCCATGATAGCTGCCTGGTTGCCACAGCGATAGCAATAGTTTGGTGCACTAAATATAGTGACAACATTCCTATCATGACACCAGTTGTATCCCTGCATGGAAAATAAAAGTTTGGTCACTTATTATATTCCTCTTTATCTATATAATCTTTCACTGCATGACAGCGCCACAGCAAACGTCTCACCTCCATGACCAGCTGATGAGCACGAGACACCAGTGTGAGGCCGTTAGCGTGGTTGAAGGTTTCAGAGATGTCCTGGCCAAAGGTGTAACCAGCACCTCGAGGGGAGATTCCCCACCCACCACGATCATCAGGGTCCGACCAGAGCAAGTCACACATTGGCCCCTAACACAAACACACAATCAAAATCACTTTTACTAGTCAGCAGTAAACCTTCAACATGAAATTTCACCTCAATCATTTATGGGTAAGTGAAGTTATTTCTAGCTCATTTCTAAAGAACATAAGTCAACATACTGCTGTTAGCCTGCAATATAACTCACTAAATAATTTGATATGAGGCATGAAGGTACAAGGTTAGGGGGTATATGAGGTATATTTAAAAACTGAAAATTATACAACCAATATGCATTTTCGCATGATTTTGAACAGCACTACATCTTCTGAAATACACATTGGGCTCAGTTGTGCAGCTGTATCCTGATGTGTTGACATTCTCAACAGATGACTTATTAGTGAGTTATCCTGTGCAAGATGACAGAACTTAAACATGATCTGTGATCTTCTGACCTCATGAGGAACCTCCTGCAGACGATCCAGAGCACGAATGTGGTCCAGCGTGTCTATGGATGGAGAAAGACCCCCGTGCAGACAGAAGATCTGAAAGAACAGTTACATCAGTTAACAACGGACGCTGGCAGCAGCATCTACAGCTCTGCTCCTGGAGGTCAAACTCCTCACCTGGCCGTCCACCAGAGCAGTGAGGGGAAGGTAGTCAAACAGATCAGTGAAGTATTTCCAGACGTTTGCATTGCCGTACTTTCTCAAGCACTCATCGTAAAAGCCGTACACTTGTGTAATTTGTCTGCTCTCATGGTTTCCTCGCAATATTGTGATGCGCTCTGGGTAACGAACCTGCCAATGATAAAAAGACATGATTTTATCATGAGAAATAGTTTCAGGCGTTTCACCTGACATTTGAATCAATCAAACATGGCTTACCTTCAGCGCAACAAGCAACGTGACCGTTTCCACAGAGTAGTAGCCTCTGTCTACATAATCCCCCATAAACAGGTAGTTGGTATCGGGCGACTTTCCTCCGATTCTGAAGAGCTCCATGAGGTCATGAAACTGGCCGTGCACATCTCCACACACCGTGACGGGACAGCGCACTTCCTGCACATTTGACTCTTTAGTGAGGATCTCTTTAGCCTGTAGGAACATTTAAGAGAAGAGCAGAGGGTGTTTGTCGTAACGTTTAAGAGAAGAGCAGAGGGTGTTTGTCGTAACGTTTAAGAGAAGAGCAGAGGGTGCTTGTCGTAACGTTTAAGTGAAGAGCAGAGGGTGCTTGTCGTAACGTTCAAGAGAAGAGCAGAGGGTGCTTGTTGTAACGTTTAAGAGAAGAGCAGATGGCGTTTGTCGTAACGTTCAAGAGAAGAGCAGAGGGCGTTTGTTGTAACAGGTTAGGGGTTTTAGGAGAAACGCAGAGGGGTTTTAAGAGAAACGCAGAGATAGGGTATCACTGAGATTACCTTCAGAACAATTTTTCCAGCTGATAACAATGAAAACCAATCACAATCCATTAGTTTAAAGGGCACCTGCCATTAAAATGGCAAACAACTGTTAAAATACACAAGCTCAGAACAACCATAACATTATTGCATGTTGGCGGGAATGCACATAGTTAGTCTCACATTCAGAAACGTAAAACATCATGCGGACAGCAACTTAAATGTCTAATATTAAATATTAGAATACCAGTGCATGTGCTCCATCTGTGACTCCATCTGTGACAGGCACCGCCCACACTGTCAATCCAAAACAAGCTACCAATAGAAATCCACCCCTTCTGCTTATGTAGATCCCTACCTATCAGATCAGTCCATTTTGGATTTGCGATTCACAAGCAATAAGTCACTTCTGAGTTTCACTCTTTGCAGAGCTTCAAAGCAGCATGAAAACCATGTTATAACCAAACGCCACAAGATTCTAACAGCAAACAATGTCTCTGTCCACACCAAAATAACAAATGAGCGTGTGCCAAAGTCTCTCAGTTCAGTCACTTATCCAATTATTACAAATAAATACATTTTAACTATGTGTGGCTGATACAATATTTGTCATGAAATGTAGTTTTTTTGCACAGATTTAACCATCTGGACGTTTGTTTACTTACAATTACACATGAGCTATCATGAGCTGACATCAGACCTGGAAACTGTTTCTAATAGAGACATCTGCTGTTGTTCTAACATCTGCTGTTGTTTATCATGCATTGCTGTCGCAGTGGGTTAGGACTAACTTAGGATTAACATGAAAATTACACAATATATTAGGTTTGTGTTTGGTTAGTTCACATGTAAACAGCAAAGATAAAGGGAATAGAGTGATCATTTCAATGAAACACGAGGACATTCACATACAAAACACTGAACGTCTTTAAACACTAATCAAACATACATCACACCTTCTGCACTCTTAAATCACGTCAAAAACTACGCTTTAACCTTCAGCACAACAAACAGCAGCTGCTCAATGTGTTTCTGCCAGTCGTCTTTTAGTTTGTTACTAAATGATCACAAGTAGAGAATTTCCATATTAGAACTGGATAAGCGTTACATAATACACAAAATTGATCATCTGGTATTTGGTATGATTCTCTGGTAAGAGAAGTAACAGCTGTATGACAGGTTTAACAGCCAGCTGGGAGAACAAAGATGATGTGCATCAAGACACATAATGAACGGTTAGTAAGTTAATTATAGCGCTTACCAACACAACTACTCATAATTCTGCACAATTACACCGTCTACAGCGTGCCTTTAAATGCAAGTCTTTGGATATTGAATCATCTCGTCAATGGAGTCGATAACCATGACGTCATGATGACATCAGCTGTTGTCATTTAGAGGTATAGCTTAACACTAGCTGTTTTAGTGAGGTCATGTCTGTCACATGTACACAGCTGCTGCAGTAGCTTGTCAGTAAACAGTGTCTTTAGGTTATTTTTCAAGCAAAGACCAGGAAATTTCAACTCCTGTATAAACTACGTACAAGCACTGATTATAAAGACCATTTAACAGTCATGGGAGACCGTCTCAGTTTGGGTCAATATATGCATTCATGAAACGGAAACATGGTTTCACCATACCTGGCATTTTCTTCTATACATTACAATAATCCGATGACTGATTTTAAATCACGCACTTATTGTTGACTTCAATTGTCTAATGTCCACTGACACCGACATTTAAAGCACTCATCCGTACAGATCAGTGCTCAAACGGCCTCCTTAACCAACCCATTCACAGTATTAACTTCATAACAATGATTTATAATCGAAGCTGCCAGTTTAACTTTAATATATGTAAACACGCGTAACCTGCAACGTTAGGAATAAATCAAAGATGATAACAGAGAAGCAGTGTCACATGAGTGAAGGTTCAGCAGGAGCTGTGTAAGATCTTCACCTTCTCGCACAGGTTCCTCACTTGGTTCTCCGTCAGCTGCCTGCAGTCGCTCAGCTGCTCGATCCACTGGTCCAGCTCCTTCGTGAAGCTTTTATCATCCATCCCCGCGATTATCGCTCAGATCTCTCGCTTAATACTCGCTTACTATTATCCGCTTCAACACAATGCGCTGGGCCAACGCTACGCGCAAACACCGCCGTTCGGTACAAAGCTCAACGCATTGAAAGCTCGATCCCGTCGCGCGGACGGTGTTTATCTGCTCGTGTGCGGTGATGGGTGTTTAATATAACAATCTTTCGCCGGTATTCGTCACCCTTCGTTAATGGATTTTCCGGTGACTCCTCGCGCTTCCGACCTTCCGCATGAACGCGCTGTGTAATGGCCGCCCGGGCCCCCGTCATCGGCCATGCGCGTGATGATCGACGTGCTGCCCTCTGCGGGTGGGAAGACCATCACACGCACGTGCACTGAAACAAAATGAACCTAATAAATCAAGAGTCACCATTAAACATTATTTTCTGGCTCTTCTGCTCTTTCTCTGATTCTGCTTTCATTTCAGACACGTTGTGTCTGTTTCCATTACAATGTTTTGGCCCAGCTGTTTTCTCCCCACAAAATGTAAAAAATGATCATCTAATGACCAAGGAACTAACAAATGTAACTACAGCAATAAAAATCCTGAACAAAATTGTTACATTTTAACATGTTCAAAATAAAACCCTTCTTGCTTCTTGATGTTTTGCGCTCGTTTTAATCACCGCATTTATCCACAGCATTACTCTCACATTCAAACATATAAAAGATATTTCTGCCATGTTGGCTAATTTCATCTCATTCAGAATTTCTTATCAATGCAGTCCCAAAATAAAAAAGGCTTATATATTGTTTTGTCACTGCTCGATACACAAATAAACCACCACCTCTAACAAAATGACAACATACTTGGTGCTTGAGGGACCGGCTTTTTGCACCACTTCTTCTGAAAGTCACTCTCTCACCCTTAAGATCTGAAAAAACATACGGTATTTAATATATACAATATTATATAAAATAATATAAAATAGGTATAAAATAATACAATATATACTGAAAATGCTTTTAAATACTGTTAATTTAGAGTTTGTTTTAACTAAGCAATGTCAAATAATCAAGACAAAGAGAAGCCTACAGATACAAAACAGAGCTCATTAAAACTAAAATGAAGGATTCAACCGAGGACTGAAACCCAAAACACAACATGCCAGTCAGGAGCAATACCCACTCCCCTAAAGCTTGTTAGAAAAACATCATGTGTTATAAATTCTTCAATGCTGCTTCAGATTAATGCAAGTGACCACCAGTGGAGACAGGATCTGATCGTTTTAAAGCCTCCACAAGACAGCAGATTTGCTTCAATTGTTTCAGTGTTTCATGTAGCTTCATTTGCCCATCACTAGAAACAAGAGTTTAAAACACAGTGTAGACAATTCAAAACAACAAGCAAGTCCAGATGATATAATGAAGGTGTCATAAGGCTAGTGATTTAGCTGAGGGGAAACATCATCTTTTTACACATCATCTCTACTTAAGAAATTTAACCTTATTGTATCTTATTATCCTTATTGTGTTATTAGTTCTGCACTTTGACCTTTTCTCTAAAGTATTTAAATGAGCTGTCCAATAATAACATGTCAAACAGCTGTCCAATAGTAACATGTCAAACCCTTCTTGGTTTTTAGCTTTATTTAGATATTTTTGTCATATTGGCCCACATGAGTCATGTAAAGTAATAAAGGGGAATAAAAAAGAATAGATTGAAATAAATACAAAACTCGTCTTACAGAAGGAAATATGATCCTTAAGAGGATACATTTTCTTTTCATTCTTTCAGTGGTTCACTCTTTTTCAAAGTTTCAATAGTGTTTCGGTTTTGGTCATTATAATACCTAAATATTTAAAAGAATGACATTTAATTTTAAATTATGTGCTGGCTAAAGCACATAATATCACCAGAGAGCAGCATTAATACATTTCTTTCTCAATTTATTGTGAATCCACAGTTGTTGGGCACAGTTGATGTCCTTTATATGTTATGTGGTGCCTGATACTGGCTGCTACTTGTGCATGAAAGAGATATATATACTGAAAGAGATATATATACTAAATATACTTACAGTCTTTTGACAAGGACTTTACTTATAATCTTTGAAATTGAATTATAGTATAGTTGAATACTATAAACTTTGAAATTAATGTATTGCACAAGTTGCCTGAGCAAGATGTTTTTGTCTCCAATTTCAAAATACCTTTGCCTGACAAATTGTCTTGAAACTTTCTTAGAAAGGATTGAGATTATTAAGAATAATCTCATGGCTGGTTGATCTGTATCTAGAAATGAGCAAACTCATGTGAATCAAACGACCTGTTCCAAAAGGAATTTAAATCTTCAGTTCACTTCATGCTCCTGCTGCATTTCTTCCTGATGCTGTCAAGATGTCAGCTGCAATATCTGGAAAAATATGCATTGCTTTACTCGTGTGTTGCAGGGGTTTCGCCAGGTGCAGAATGTTTTCTTTACTGGCTAATGATAAACTCCAACAATAAATGACTGAGACCAGCCATCCCTGAGGGCTTGTGGTGAGCGGTGTGCCCTGTCGTCAAATACCAGCGGCAGCAAACTTGTCACAAACTCTGTAGGTTTCAACACCTTCCTTTATATGGACAATTTGAACATTTTGTCATTGAGATCTTGACTTTAAGTGCTCCACATTCAGCCTCCAGATACCACACCATTTCTCCAAAGATTCGATTTGAAGTCTCTCATCAGTGCCCATTTTGGGGTATGGGTTACCATATCTGACAAAAACATGTCACGTTCACTTCTTTTTTCCTGTTTATTTATGGTCAGTGACCTCTGCTCTATTTAACAAAAAAACAACAGAGTTTACCAATTAAAAAAAGTGTGATGCCAAAGAAAAACATTATTTGCTACAGCATGATGGTGAAAATAAAGTTTATCCATGTAACATCATGGCAAGCCATGCCCAGCTAAGACAGCAAAGTGCTACACTACCACTTCCAGATTTGATCATTTACCTGCACAGACATTTGCTGAAAGTTTGCTGAAGACAGCAGCATTACTGAGCCCTTACTGGCTTCTGAGTGAAGTAGGAGTCCAGATAGTGTTGCGTTTGTCATGTGTTAGCATGGTCAGCACAGGTACTGGATGTTTTGTGTTCATTAGATCATGAATATTCACTGAGTTTTAAAAACACAAAAAAGAGTGAATTTGCTGTCAAATAGAATAAATAATCAAAACACATTTTAAACATAAAAAGGTTGTACTTTATTAGATTGTCTGGGGAAAGTTTACACACAAATATTGGGTAACTGTAAATAAGCGTCACACTTCTCAGTGCATACTTTGATGAGGCCCGTCTATAGTTCACCCTATTATTTCCTGTAGCCCCTACCCTGTCCTGTAGGCAGGCTGGTTTTAAAACCAGCTCAAAACTAGCTCAGACGAGATCGGGGACCTTAGCTGGCCGGTTTTAGCAGGGTGATGATGGTCACTCTCTCACTCAACATGATTGTTTACAGTTACACAAAACAGCTTGTGTGAGGAAAGACAACCTGACACTCATCTGCAGACTGACAGTGTGTAAACATGGTTCCACTGTCATTCCACATGCATGCAGCTCGGGTCCTGCTAGCACCTTTATGAGTTCTCATATAGCACCATTTAGTTTGTCAGGACCCAAACATTGACATGCACAAACTTCATATTTAAACTTCATTTTTTAGATATTCATCATAAATGTTTTGACCTTAAAAAGCATTACAAGGCAAATAAACAGAAATACTGTACCACACGTTTTGAAACAGAAACAAATACAGCACCCACATTAAAGAAAGTGCTACAACACGAAGCCATTTCTTCTTGTATTTGACTCGTATTACATTTGAAGGGTTTACAAGACGCACTAATGTTGTACATTACGTTACCCAAAAATACACCAAACTTTTTTCATCATTTAAATCATTAAACAAACACAGACACTTCCAACTTTAAACTCTAATTCCAACTGCAGCTGATCAACACAAAGACAAAAACAACAAAACAATGTTTGAATAGCCGTTCTGTTCTTTAAAACAGTGCATTACCCACACAATTAACAACAGAGAGTATATCAAGAGCTTTATGCATCTCTGCCCTCATTTAACACCTTCTGACCAAACTGAAATATTTCCCATTTTATGTTACTCAAGAAATGAATGCATTCAAATACAGCAAAAATGTTGTTTTCGGTCAAATGCATTAAAAAAACCTCAGGCATAGGCATTACACTGGTAATACACAGGAATTATATTAAGGCCTATGGCTGATAATTGTGACTTCAGTATGTTTTTCGTACATAACAGTCCAATTTCATAAATTCAAGTTTTAGGGAAACTCAGAACAGCATGTTCAAATGGTCTTTGTAACGTGAAGACTGATGTATATTATTCTGTAGTTATAAACAAGAATTACTATCAACAAGTCCTTCAAAATGAATTCAGCTAGGGTCATAAATTATTAACAATAAATTAACGTAATATTTTAATACGTCACAAGTGAAACAGACTCATTATATGAACACTGCCCTCCTGTGACCATGCACTGCACATACAGCTATAAGACGCACACTATCTCATTGATAAGGGAACCTGTAGAGCTTTAAAGGTGGTTTTGCGTTTGCATTACAAATGTTTATTACAAAAAACTGCTCTATAGATGTTAGATCATTTTTATAAGTAATGTCTAAACAGACTACTACCACCAGGTAGAACTGTAGCAATCGCTGTCTGCTTGCAGCACACCGGTAGGTAAATAAGTGACACACACTTGATGGTTGTAAGGATATGGGCATCGCTGCAAATCCAATGGGTGCTAGAAGACTACCACCAAGAGGCCATAATCGCCCCGTTCAGGGTTTTAACTCAGACGCCATGTGCAGGTCTTAAGTAGAGCATATAGAGAAAGATGGCAGCCCTTGTGGTAAAATCTGTCTGCAGACAGTCACTAAACAGTAGAATTTGGCGTCTGTTGTGCAGACGAACTCTTGGTGTCTGTGACACTAAACAATTACATATGCTCCAGATGAAGAGCCACAGATTATGATTATGGGCTGCAGGATTGTCAGTATTAACACACAGGACAGAAATGAAGGTCTCTGTGGAGTTGAAACAGCTGCAGTGCTGCTAAAATAAAGTGCTTCCTGTGGGCGGAGTCTGTGGATCAGTGTCTTAAACTGACCAATAAAACACACCTATAATTCTCTGTTATATTCTGCCAAAAGATAAATACACACAAAGTTATAAACACACTTGCAAACAGGGAAATGAAGGTACTGAAGAGCTGTTGATAGTTTAGTTTACCAATGATTGCTTTTTTTGTCAGCTGGACAGTAATTGCACATGTGAACATGCCTAGATTAGACAGAACTACAGCACAGCGGCGCAGAAACTCTTCTGACAGATGCCTACAATGTCACTTGTAGTTGTGCTTCAACAAGAAACCACATGCCTCTAAACTGCTACGACTGCAGAAGAAAGTTTTGTGAAGGCAACTCGTTTCCACACCTGCATATTCGCTTCTTTTATATTTATAATTATCTTTGCTAAACACATCCAGTGCATATTATGCTTATGGCCAGAAAATATGCTATAATCTGTAACACTATTTCCACAAACCTGTGCAATCCTCTCCTAATGTCATTGTAGCGTTGATAAACAGTTGGCATGTGGCAGTTTGTGGGTCATTTTTCAACAATTCACCATCATATACAAATATTTAAAAATGTTACTTATTGTAGTACATACTTATGTATTATATATGTATAATAATGTTATTTTGAACACAGGAATTGTTTTAAGTGAGATGGCATTATTTTAAGTGCATTGTTTCTAAGTTTTGTGTAAATCTACAATTTTTGTGCAAATTTTCTTTCTCAATCACGCACAAGAAAACATTTAGTCCACCAAAAAAGTCTCCCAAAATTTGTGACTGGGCTGAATTTTCAAATGACCACAATCTGACAGCCCATTTATGCAAAAACAAATAATATAACTTGCTTTTGCACAGTTTAATGCCACTTATTGGCTATAAGGTTGATAAGAAATATTGCACATATGAGGGGCATGAGAGTGATTCAGTCTTTATCTAAAAACAAACTTTTAAGACAAAGCTGAAATTCATTTAAAGCTTATTTAAAACCTTCAAATTACTAAATTACATCCAATTAGTGTAACTACCCTCATCTACATATTGTACATATTAATGCACATTTGGGTGTCAAATTTCAGAGGGGGCGGAAGCACTTGTGTGCATGTTTGGATCATTAGAGGTGAGCATTGATCAGTTTTAGGTGCACATAGCTTCAAGTATCAGAATGCCACAATGTGTTTCATTGTCATGCATTGTGTGTGGGACTGAATTTCTATTTCATTCTCACAGATTCTCTGCCATCAGATCTGTGACAATGACTTTTAACCCTCTTGTCAAAGATCCAACTAATATCAAAGTATTACCAATATATTTTAGAATAAACAATTATTTGATTTCAATTTGAAGACAAAAGGTGCAAAACAGCCTGTTCATGACTGCCTCTAAAACTATTAGATTAAACTATTCAGTTCAAGCCTGATATTTTATTGTTCTACACGCACGCACACTCACTGCAGCCTCGATCTACACTAAAGCAGCAGACCAGCGCATGATTAAACCTTCTGTAACCTCAGCAGATCTGTCTGGAAGAGGATAACCTGCAATCATAATGGTAAATGCAGGACAAGAGTGTGTCTTGTCCAAGGTGGGCTAGTACAGCACAATGTTAGAGGTACACTGTCATTCATGGACACAACTACTATTAACCAGTAGTGAAATGACGTCAATCTTCATTCTCGTCCGTGTCTGTTATCTTCTCCTTATGGCAGCTGCTGAAGATGTGTCGCATTTCCTCCTCATACCTCATGAAGTTCTCCCCGAACCGAGCCCACGCTTTCAGGGGCACGGTAATAGTGTTCCTGTACGGCTGACGGACCTCGCTGATCTTCAGGAAGACGCCGAACCGGTTCGAGCCCACGTCGAAATAAAAGCGTTTGTTGTCGACGCGGAACGACGCGGCCTCGGGGAGCTCGGGTGACTCCTCGTGGTTCCGTGTGGCCCGATCTGGCTCGTCGTCGCCGTAATCGTCGATGAGTTGAGATAGAGCGTCTCTGAACTCGATGAGCCCTTGCGCGGGCAGCACGATGGTCTGCTCGATACCCTGACCGTAGTAACCCATAGTGCCGTGTCCTCGGGTGACCGTCTGTCGGATGCGCAGGAACCGGCCGCGCTGGTTTTCCTTCAGGTCCAGATAGTACTTCCTGTTGTCTCTCTCGATGAACTCGCTCTTCAGCACCCGGTGTGCACGCTCCTCGGATGCGACGGAGCCGGTGGATGACGCCGGGTGATCGGGCACTCTCCTGCGCCCGTTGCTCTGCTGGTCCTCGGGCCGGGGCGCCTGGCATCCCCGGAGTCCGATGTGCGCGTAATAATCGATGAATTCCCCCAGACAGTAGCGCAAATCCGGCGCCATGGTCATAGACAGGGTCAGCTTGCTCTTCCGTATGTTGTCGTGTTTGCCTCGACCGATCCACACCTCGGCGATCTTCAGAAAGCGTCCGCGGGCGCTCTGCTTCACGTCCAGGTAGAAGCGCTTCTTCTGGATGTCCACGCGTTTGGAGGCGAGCTCCTGGATATCGGACGCCTTGCCGCCCGCGAACTGCTGCGGGTAAACGGATGTCATCTCGGCCTTGCCTCCGTTCGTCCCCGTCCGACGACTATCGGCCATCGCCGCTCATCTCTGCTCTTCGTGCGCCGGGTGCGGATCGAGCTCGCGCGGGTTTCCTCCGCTGATCTGAAAACAGCAGCAGCAGCGGCGCATCGACTCTCTTTGTCCTCACCAGCGGTTCATCGTGCCTTGTTACACCAGCTCGTGTTTTTTCTCACCCGACACTCATTCCTGTCCGAGAGAGAGAGAGAGACAGAGAGAGAGAGAGAGCTCTATGAAGGGCGCCGCTGCTGTAGTGCGCACGAGAGACAAATGAACCCAATGACCCCCCCAGTGCAGCGGCTCCTCTCGCGCACTGCG
The DNA here is from genome assembly GCA_036877545.1 of Yasuhikotakia modesta. Classification (NCBI taxonomy): domain Eukaryota; kingdom Metazoa; phylum Chordata; class Actinopteri; order Cypriniformes; family Botiidae; genus Yasuhikotakia; species Yasuhikotakia modesta. The sequence continues at coordinate 84 of JBAJNP010008064.1, read as the reverse complement.
TACTAACACATGTAGTGCGCAACACGCTACACTTCACTCCAGCTGATAGTCATTCATCTGCTGTCAGCGATCCGGAGGGACTTT
>JBAJNP010008063.1:0-21078 GCA_036877545.1 Yasuhikotakia modesta | reverse complement strand
CATAACAATAAATGTATCTTGATTGTATGATTTATATAAAGTCAAATAGAATATAAACATTGTAAAACTCAAGATTACACAAACCGTTTCTCAGTTAAAACTGTAATGTGTAAAATGTACTACATTCTCAAAGCTTCTAGCAGCATCTGTCTGTAACTGAACCAGATGGGGGCCACTTATATAAACCTCACAATAATCTGCTGAGCATGAGCTAAAAACAGCCTAAATAATTACTTTCATCACCAGTGAAACAAAAGTTTGGGATATCAAATTAATCTCGGTCGAGGTGGATTGTTCCTGATGGAGGAATAAGCTCCGATATGTTTAATCACATTGGGTTCCACGCTATGTGCCGCCTCTCCCGGTGTCGATCGAGCGATCTTGTACAGCACCATATCTTTTGCGTTACCCTGAGCGCATTCGGACCGGTCCAGGTACTCGGCTGCACGAATGGAGGCATTGCCTGGAAAAAGCATAGCAGGGGTGCAGCACTCGGTAGCGGGAGACACAGCGTACAGCTGGGGTGAGAGGCGTCTAATCTCCAGGAAATAGTGTCTCCCTGCCAACTCAACCACGGCCATGACATAGAGAGTCAGAAAGAGAAGATGAGGAGCACAAAGAGAGAAAGAGAGAGGAGTACAGTGAGAGAACGTAACGAGAAGAATCGTAGCCGCAAAGAGGCCAAACCCCAGCCACTCCAGAATCCGATACGGCTCCGGGTTCCAATACCTCTGCAGACGTTCCGGATGGAACAGCTTTACGTACAGAGTGTTGAGGGCAAACTTCCTGGATAGTAAGTTTTTAATCAACGGAAAGAAATCTGGCATTGGTAGCGCATCATCTTCCAGCACAACAACGTTTTTTGGCTTCACGACCTCCCATCCTTTCCTCAGACAGAAAACGTAATCTCTTTTCTCCCTCTCAAAGATGTTGACCGCTTCCCTGCTGCTCCACTTCTCATCTGGAGAACGTCTAACAACCCGGAACCGTTTCTCCACAAGCGAGACGTCCTCGTTCACGGCAGGACCGCTTTCCACATCACAGAGTATGATCTCAGCGCACGGTTGCTCTCCACAGGTTTTGAGGAGCGATGTCAGCTGTTGTGTCACCTGAAGCAGGTAATGATAATCCCTCCCCTCTTTTCTTCTGGCTGTCACAACAGTGACCAGGAGATCTGGATTCATAGCAACCGTTTCCATGGAGTGCTTTAGGCTTTCCACAGATTCCACACCCTCCCAGAAACGGAGCGCTTCCTGGCCTCTGCTGTAGCTCTCCTGTAGTGCCGCATCGCTCAGGGAATCAAGATACACAGTGTTTAGAAAATAATACGAGTACAGGAAACGATGGCAACAAATAGGCATTATCAGTCCAAAAGTTATGGCACACAAAACCAGCCCTTGGGCTACAGGGCCCGACCAGTACAAGTGCGTGCTGGTACTGAATCTCCATCGATGCATCTGCTCTACAGTCAGAGGACCTTTGCGTCACACGTGACTCATGTTGCACAGGTGCAGGTTGCAGGTCGCAGGTTCGAGTCCCGCGCAGTACAATGAACTTCAGCTGTTTTATTCATACGCCACCCGCATCTAAAGACATTTTAAAATAAACAAATATTAATACAGTGATAAACAATCTTAATAAGGAGAAACATTGCGTTGGCTAAAATCATATCTGATGCACGACACGTTATTGCAATAAGAAGGAACGGAGGGTCTTTTTTTATAAGGACTGAAATAATGAACATTATAAACTAGTACATCGTGAAGTTAATACTGAGTTTGCACACGTGTATTAATATCCCCAAACCAGGACACTCTAAATAAACATAGAAATAAGTTATGGCGATTCCTTCTTACCGTAAAACCAGGATAAAACGGGAATTTCATGGCTTGTGAATCAAAACAAAGCAATGGTGGCTCATGCGTTAGCGGCTCGTCTCGCGCATGCGCGCTGCAGGAGCCCAGACGTGCACACGCACGCGTGAATTTGCGCAAATGTTTATTATTTATTATGTTTATTATTTATTTACAGGACCTGCGCTTTTGAAGGAGACTTTGTGGGGATCTTTAACATTGTTTAACTGTATGTTGACTGCTTTCTGCATTCCCTTGCGTGATTAAATGTGTATTATTAGTTTTATCAGCTCTCCTGCGCGTTATCATCTGTTTATTGTATTGTAGTACGTTTCTTATATCCTTGTCCTGTATAGTAGATACTGTTTCAGTAGGCAGTGTGGATTGTCTTAATACAATTAATAATACAATGCTAGAAACTACATTTCCCATGAGTCAACAGCCTGGAACTGACCACGCCCCTTTCCACACGCCTGCCCATAGATCCCACTGGCATCACGTGTCAGTTACATATGTAATATTAATAATATTATTATATAATATTATTCTGTTGTCTGTGTTGTACATGTTTGATATGTTTATATGTTTAAGCTGCTTTATAGTGCATTTTAAAAAGCTTTATGTATGTTTTCTATGTACAGCATATAAAGCTGAATGTGTTCTTTAGGTGAATGAAGATTTTCCAACTTGGTATTGTGTCAATGCTTAACGAAGATGTCACAACAGGAAGGCAAAAAGTGGTAAATCCAGTCAACTGGAGAACAGCTACATTAAGGCATTACATTACATTACATTACATTAAAGCACAAATCACGTGAGTTCAGGAGCCCATCCTGTACTGGTGTTTATCTGCAGCCCTGTAATAAACACATTAGACACTAGATGGAAGTATTTTTTCACTTGTCTGTCTGTAACACCCTGTCGTCCTTCCCTTTGATTTCCTTTATTCCTTTATATTTATTATCCTTTATATATCCTTTATTATTTCCTTTATATTATTCACCTGTAAATACTTACTTTGCCAATAAAAGCATTTAGATTAAAACAGTAAAATAATATAAAAGGTGATACTGAAAGGTTTAGTGACACAGCATGAATGTTTTGGCCCAACTGTCAATACAAAGAGATGAGACATGATTTCTCAACTCAACACAAAAGGGCTAAATGTCTTTGGTAAACGCTGTAAAGGATAGTTCACCCCAAAATGAAATTATTCATCTTTCACTCTTCCTCATTTCATTACAAACCTGTATGAGGACATACTGAAGATATTTTAAAGCCTGTTTGAAACCAATAAACAGCAGCACCCAGTGACTTTCACTACATGGACTCAAAATATCTTCTGTCAAAGCATAAAATACATGCAAGTTTGGAATGACGTGAGTGAGTAAATGAAAGAAAAATGTCATTTTTGAGTGAACTTTTGCTTTTAGTGGTCAAACCTGTTTCCAAAGGTAGTACTCAGATCATGAATGAATGCTTAAGTGATCCCACTATCAGCAAATGATTAAACTTATTACAAAACATCTACTAATATAAACTGCACCTCCAAAGGGTTCAACCCTTGCAGAAAACTGAATCTTCTCTGAGTTACGCTCTGACCTTCATTGTGTTCAGCGGTGGTTGAGTTAAACTTTATTTGACCCAGAAATTGAACCCATCGGTGTAACCAGATCATGTCTGTTCACTATCTGTGCTGTTAATCAGGAGACATTTGCTGTTGAACACTGACTGCCAGAATGTTCCTTTAACCAACACTGTGAAAAGCCATGAGGGCATGTTTGTTTTAATTACAAAATCTATTATAAAAGCTGCTGGGTTTAAAACCCATATTACATCTAGTGTTACTCCTCACGTTGGGCTTGTCAACAACACCAAGATGATGAGAGTTCGACCAATGATCTAAGCACTGCAACAAAACGATCAAATGTTTACTAAGCATCGGTCCTTGTAACAATTTCCAAACATGTTCATTTGTCACCCAAATGACAAGCTTGCAAGAAAACAGCAGCACTTGCAACTGAAGGCGCAGGGTGAGTTTTAAGGAATGCATTAAATGCAGGAAGATGAACAAGTTTGTCCAGTGGCCTGTCAGCATATGTTATAACGCACATCTACAGCTCTTCTGCACATTCGTTTTACCTGCACACAGGAGAGACTCAGGTGCTCATTTATGGCAGCAAATACAGGACAAATGGGTTACCTGCCAAGCGGAGGTGCTATATTCTGCACAATACCTGACATCTTCTACCTGCCTGAACTCGTGAGTTATTTCTGAAGACTTGTTTTATGTGGAAAGAGATCATTTTGAGCTTTTATTGAATCATGAACATTATTTAACCTCCTTCTACCTTTGGTTGATGTACATCATTAAAATATCACACCTCTGTTACTAAATGAATATGCATATTATTATAAACATGTATTTCTTTGTTTAAGAATCACCATCACATATACAGAATGGAGAAAGTGTTCAGCAATTACTTTAATGATTTTACACAAATATATTAAACTCATAAAGAACAGTAATGCAGTTAGTGTGAAAAATTATTATTAAAAACCTTGTCAATGAAGTTTTTTTTGCATATGTTTGTATATTATTTAAATAAGTAACATCACAAACACTTACATGACTTTATCATCTTGATGTTTTTGATATATGCTTGTTTATGGGTTTTCATACACCATACACATTTCATATATGTGTTTCTGTGCTTAGCTTTGGATATTTAAAAGGCTAAAGCATTAAAGAAATGTTTACAGGGGAAGCAGATCACATTTTAACACGCGTTACCTGACATGTTTGTGGCACTGCATGCGACCTCCTTGTCTCTGCGTGTTACCTTTTGCAGGTTTTTGGAGGTCTGGTATGGTGCCTCGTAGCACCCACATATATCGCCCCTCACAACCCCCAGGCTTACGTCATGACTGTGTCACTTTTCTGTTTCGTCATGACGTTCCTCTGGATGTTCATGTTTGCCTGCGGGACGCACCGAAACAGAGGCGGCTGTGCGGGCGCGGTACGTCTGTAACGCAAACACGCACATTGTTCAGTAATCGCACCATCACCATCACCTGTGTTCACATCACCATCACCTGTGTTCACATCACCATCACCATCACTTGTGTTCACATCACCATCACCTGTGTTCACCATCACCATCACTTGTGTTCACATCACCATCACCTGTGTTCACCATCACCTGTGTTCACATCACCATCACTTGTGTTCACATCACCATCACTTGTGTTCACATCACCATCACCTGTGTTCACATCACCATCACCTGTGTTCACATCACCATCACCATCACTTGTGTTCACATCACCATCACCTGTGTTCACATCACCATCACCTGTGTTCACCATCACCTGTGTTCACATCACCATCACTTGTGTTCACCATCACCATCACCTGTGTTCACCATCACCATCACTTGTGTTCACATCACCATCACCTGTGTTCACATCACCATCACCTGTGTTCACCATCACCATCACCATCACCTTACTTCTCTCTTCTTGTTTCTATACAGGATACGGCGTATCACGCTTTCGCTGCGTTTCTGTATCTCAGTGCATCTGTCCTTCTAGCTTATGTAACCATTAACATTGGACTAGACGAAACACTTAAAGACACGTTTGTTTACAAGCTGGACATCGCTGCGGTGGTGAGTGTGAAATAATGGCAACAACATCTTAATCGTATGACACTGTGGAGTCTGTGTTATCTGTGACATGCCTTGATCAATGGAGGTTTGTTTTATAGTAAGCATTTTGCATTGACTGTTTGGCAGGTATTTGTCGGTTTCATGTTTTGTCTTCTTGTATTGTGTAAACGTTTATACATGAGGGCAATTGAAATGGATAGATTTTCAGATTTGACAGAAATTTGCTCATGACTCATTTATTTAGTCAATAATAATTCATATATAAAGGTATAATTTTCCCAGATCAAGACTATATATTTAAACCCCACTACATTAGATTAGGTTACACCAACAAAAGTCACTGTTAAAGGTCGTATCAGATGCATATTTACTGTTTACTGTGTCTTGACTGTTATATCCTTTCATTTTCAGGTGTTTGCCTTTGCCACAACTTTGCTGTATTTTATTCACACCATTTTCTCAGCCATTAGATGGAAATCCTTCTGAAATGTTTTCAGTCAACTAACTTGTTCTAACTACACACATAAAACCTGTTTCACTCGTCTGATGGACCCACACATACTGCCGCTCTAAGTCATGTTATATTTATGTTATGTCCCAGCTTAACCTGCAAACAGGTATTTTGCATTCAGTGTATCTTTAATTGTTCATGTAACAGTTGATTGTCTTATAATATGTACAAGCTTGTTTTAATTATGCCAAATTTTAATGAATCTAATAAACAATTAACTGGTCTGTGGTGTGTGATCAAACTACCTGGTACAAATAAATGTTATTAGGTTTTATGATAAACATCAACCCAGGAACCCAGGAACAGAATAAACTTGTTAGCATTTGGATCAGTGCATTTGAGTTGTTCTGTACCAATATTTATCTGTCCTAGTCTTTAGGGCTTCTCTTATCACCCTGTTTCATTTCAACTCTAAATGGTTACAATGAAGGACACGTTTGAATTCAAAGAGCAAAGCTGAAAATAACAACGCATGGCAGACATGAAACATGGCTAACATTTCCAATGGTGTTCACCCACTCAGCTTCTCTCATGACTTTAGCATCATATGTAGCTTCTGTTGTGTGGAGAGCATATCTAGTTGTGAAAGGTGACGAACAAAAAACTATCTTCAGAAGGTGTGAGTGTCCCTGTAATCTCACCAGTACTTCAGAACTCACTCCGCTGACAGACGTCGCTTGAATCCACAGTTAAAAATAGTGCAACTTCAACAGGGATAAGATTAAAGATGCATTCCCAGCTTTAATCAGACATGTGGACATTTTTTGGCTGGTGTTTAATACAGTAGAGGGTGAGAGTGCTTCCGTGTATTTTTACATATTAATTCTATCAATGATTTGACTCAGAAGTAATGAGAAAATTTCATTTTGATGCCATTGTTAATAAATAGGAGCTCTAACAATGATTCTGAACCAATGATGAGAAACACAGACACACATTTTAAAGAACTAATTGTGATTAAGCTCATAAATGTTCAGTTTCTGTTTTAAGCAATTAACCTTTGAATATTATGTTCATACTGTACTTGAGTCTTCTATTCTATTATATATTTGAATGGAGCGTGACCTTTTGATTTAATGATTATTTTGTAATATTTTTAGAAGCATTGCAGACATCTGTTTTCTGTTTTAGATAGGACATATTTATTTGTTTATGCACTTTCACTTTTTCGTGTCTCTGGTCGTCATCTTGCAAATCCTCTCAGTCACACAAAATCATGTTTTTCTCCAGTCAGATCATTCTTGTCACCATCCGCTTCTTAATGTTATAAGTAAAACCCATGACACCATCAAAGCTGGCTTCATGTGAGTCAGTTTAGATCATTGCTCTTCCATCAGCCAGATGTACAGCTGTCTTTGTCAACCATTGATGAAGTTTTAAAACCTCAAATTCTCCTTTTGATTGAAGTATGAGTGGCAAGAGGGATTTTCTTGTTTAAGTGACCTATTTTCCAACATTAAACAAGCCACTATTTGGCAGTATTTCAACATCTCTCAGTTTTCCCTCTGTTGTATCTCCATCAACAATCTTTTTCCTTTAAACCTTGAGGCTCCTCCACAGGCTGTATAAGAAACCGGCACCGGAGAACAAAAACTAGAGAATCTTTGAAAGAAAGATGGGAAAAAATAGGTTAAATTTCCAAATTCTCCAAACCATATTTTAATGATTCAGTCTCAAATTTAAAAGTATGAATTTTAAAAAAGTATAACTATGTCAGAATGTTTAAGAGTTTTATAATGCTAGTCCACACAGCTCAGCTTTAATGTATTAACCTCTGATTCCATGTTTAACACATAATCTTACTAGAGATTATGTGTTTTGTTGAGTTTTGAATTCACAATGTATTTCTTTATTGTCTAAATCTAAAATGCACATATATAAGAACTTCTTCTGGTCTCGTTCCAACATTAGAACATAAGCTTTTCCAAACCTTCTTGGATATCTCACGGGATCAGTAGATGTCACGTCCTCCTGCTGGGGTCCTGGGAACTGTGGAAAATCACTAAGGGTACATCGTAGGTCCTTGTTGCATTCCTGTCCTCCACACACAGACACAGATGCCCACACACAGAGAGAAGAAACTACCTGCCAGTGGAGTCTATCTCACACGTGTCTCTTAATGACAGGAAGCTGGCAGATAGGAGCTTCAGAGAGGAGCGAACGAGCGACAGGCTCAGAGCACAGCCTTGTATGGAAGTGGCTGAAGAAGAGAAGAACGATAAGGAGAGACCCAGCTATGCTGTCCATGTTTAGAGGCACTCACTGGCCCACCGGCCCAGGAACGATGCCTGTTTCTGTTAAATTTAGACAGGTTATCAACTGCAGCTTCTCTTCCTAGTCAGTCTCTCAAAGTGTGGCAGGGAATAAAGAGGTGAGTATTATGACTTACTTTGTTTTAGAAAACTTGGGAAATTTTTGGGAAAACCCATTATTGTGTTTGGATAGATCTTGTGCAACTTACATGCAAGTGGCCCTTCAGCGGCAGTGAGGAAACTGCTAAAGTAGTTTAGAGGGACATCATCTGCATTCATTCATACATTCCAACTTTTGTACAACAAAATTAGGGAACAACAACAATTGGAAGTTTATTTTGTTTAAATGTTGTTTAAATGAGAGCTGCAGACCTCACAACAAAAATGGTGCCTTAAATGAAAAAAATCTATTGGGATTTTTCAATTTGTTCATCAGTTTTTATATGAAATTCATTTAAGCTACAGCAATAATTCTTAAAAAAAAAGGTAATTGAAAGGAGGAAAAAAGTTTTTTAGTTTAGTTTGTTTTTTACTTTTTTGCTCTTCATCTGGAGTTGTTCTATAATTGTTGCTATTAAATGTTATGCTAAATTAAAAACAACACTAACAAAACAGCCTTAAACTTTCAGCCCGATACGTTTCTGCAGCTCATTCATGCCGGTTATGACCTCATGCTAAAATGTCAATGAAGTGAGAAAGTGGAAGAACTCAGAACAGTGTAGCTCTTCCAAAACAGTGACCACATCCACTGCCTGCCCACGAGCGGCTGACAGAGTTTTACGGTGGAGAGGTTTTGGTTAGCCAGGCATTTTGTGGAGCTACAGAGGGAGTAACACACATCACTGACTCAACGGTGCGCTCACTTCATCTCAGGGTCTTCCTCCTCGTCTCACAGCACGACTGGAGCTACTTGAGGTGTAAGCTAACCATGAAATTTAGGCTGTACTTTAACGTTTTGTGTTTGCTTAAATAAGGGATAGTGTAAAAACTGAAAGCATGTTGTAAATGATACTAATATATTCATAGAGTTTTTAAAAGCCTAGTGTACCAGTAAAAAGCTTCACTTCACGCATTTGATGCATAATTTCATCATTTGCTGTAACAGATGATGTTTACAGCTTGGCAATTTGAGTGGAAATGTTTTGTGTTTGTATAAAGTTATTGTTATATTAAATGTATTTGCAGGTTTCATTTAGGTTTTGAATGTCAGATATCAGTTCTTTGTGGTCTTATAGTTTGAAACTCACTGTAACCGCAGATTGAATGAGTTACACTGCGGTTTAATATCAGATTAATTCATGCTGAATATGTGCTGATGTATTTGAAGATTAAGGGACTGTTTCTATATATCCTTCTGTCATTATATTTTTGTCCTTGATATAACCAAGACCTACAATTTACAGAATCCTTTTGGACGATGCATTGAATGCTGTTATTTTTGTCTTTTTTTCCCAGCTTGTGTGTATTTAGCATGCTAGTCACAACAAACACACAAAGCCACTTACATAGAGAATCCTATCAGTCTACTGCATGCATGCATGCAAATATCTGTTGGTTTGCGGCTGCATTGTTTCTGTCTGGGCACAATAAGATGCGACTTAAATTAACAGACGCGCTTCAGGTCATGATGTTCTAACGCAGTGAGACGCGTCACATGAATCAGGTCACTGGAGTGGCCTGGCATGACACTGACTCAAGATCATCCAAAAGTGTCTTTTCTGCAGATGTAATTCAGATATCGCCTGCAAACAGAGCTGAATGGAAAGACTATGTGTGGATGACTGTAACGCTATATGTGTAATATTTCATTTACATTAAAGGATCAGTCAAAGCATTGATGGTAGATCACTAAAAACTGGGCATTGGGGTAAAATATTACAAAGAGTTTCATTATCAGTCCATTTTGCTGAGCTTGTGTATATACTGTGGAGTCTTGGAAATGAGGCTAACTTTTCTTTAGCCAAAAAACACTTTTAATAACCAAAACTTATTAGACCAGGAGCCACAAAACACCGCCGCAAGATGCCAAAAACAAACAAGGACTGACAGCATAAACCAAAACCAGGCAGTACTTATGCACAGGGTAACTAAAGGGTTAACTAGGAACTAGTTAACAAGATAATGACTAAATTAATAGGAGGAAACCAACAAACAGGAAAACAATGAACATCATATTTTGACAGTATTTATTAGTTTTTGTTTATGTTAGTTCATATAATGATTATGTTCATTCAAGATCATGCATTTTGAATATGTATTAAAAAAGTTAAAATGATGTTGGACTAAGATTCATGAATGCAGTAGAAGTGCTGCTAACTAATGCAGTTATCTAACTGTATTCCTGTTGTATTTACTATATAATATCCAATGTGTATTTTCCAATATCCAAAATATTAATATAATATTTAATAGATTTATGCAATTTCAACCAAATAAAAGTATCAGTAATATTTCTATGTATCAGTTATAGTGGGTGGGCTCTGTAAAGTAATGGTCTTGTAAGATGGATAGAAATGAATTGAGAAGCGTCGCTCTCAGTCTGTTACCGGTTCCCGTGGCGGACTGATACGAAACCAGAACCGAACCGTGTTGTCCGGTTGCACGTGTGAATCCCTTGGGAAAACAGAAAATATTGAGAGACTGAATCTCCACATCGGGTCTGCATGTGTTGTTTTCGTGTTTAAAGGTACATCTTCATGCTTGTGTTGCTTTGCGTTTGTAATGGTGTGAAAACAAACGATTTCTGCTTTCAGGTTAAAATCAGTTCAGCAAACGTTTGTTTATCTTTCCTCGCTTGTTTTTAATGCTAAACTTCATCAGTTCTTCATCAGTTCTTCATCAGTTTGGTACTGTAAACATTTATTGAAGTTGATGTTTTATTTCACATTATGTGTTTTCTGAAAGATGTACTGAACATAAGATCTGCTTTGCCTCACACAAGCAACTGGTCTTGTATCTTTTTAGGAGTTTTATATCTGATTTTGTATCTCCTGTCATTTTAACCAAATATTTACATTTATATTTTCCTTGTTATCTTTTATTCTGATCAGTTCTGTCTCCTTGTGTCATTCTTACCAATTTTTCTCATTATTTCTTTCCTCACAGAGCGAAGCAGAGCAGGAACAAAATACCTCACCGGGAACATGGGCCAATCTGAGACCTCATCCTGTTTTTCTCTCGCCCTGAAACTCAGCATCTTCTTAGTTTTCTCCCATGAGCTCATGCCAGTCTCAGCAGGCGGTTCCACATCAAGCTTAGATATGGACTTTTCTCCCAATGAAACATCTACACATGAGACATGCGGTGGTAGTTTTGAGTGCAAAGAAGGTGTGATTTTGCCAATATGGACACCGCTGAACCCGTCCTTTGGAGATAAGCTGGCCAGAGCCACTGTTTACTTTGTCGGTTTAGTCTACATGTTCCTGGGGGTCTCCATCATAGCGGACCGCTTTATGGCTTCCATTGAGGTTATCACGTCTCAGGAGAAAGAGATCACCATCAAGAAGCCCAACGGTGAAACCACAACCACCACAGTCCGGATATGGAACGAAACCGTCTCCAATCTCACTCTCATGGCCTTGGGTTCATCAGCTCCGGAGATTCTGCTCTCCGTGGTTGAAGTGTGTGGCCACAACTTTGACGCAGGAGAACTGGGTCCAAACACCATCGTAGGAAGCGCAGCTTTTAATATGTTTGTCATCATTGGTCTCTGTGTGTCTGTGATACCAGAAGGAGAACATCGTAAAGTCAAGCATCTGAGAGTGTTTTTCGTCACTGCGACTTGGAGTGTCTTTGCATACACTTGGCTCTATCTAATTCTGGCTGTGATTTCTCCAGGTATTGTGGAAGTCTGGGAAGGACTTCTCACTCTGTTCTTCTTTCCGATCTGTGTCCTGTTTGCCTGGGTTGCGGACCGCAGACTTCTGTTCTACAAGTATGTATACAAACGCTACAGAGTTGGAAAGCAGAGAGGAATGATCATCGAAACAGAAGGTGAACCAGAGCTTCAGTCAAAGGCGGATATTGAGATGGATGGAGGGATGCTTAACTCTCACGGTGAGGAGTTCTTGGACAGCACGGTGGAGATAGAAGATAAAGACATGGACGAGGAAGAAGCCAGGAAAGAAATGGCCAGAATTTTAAAGGAACTGAAACAAAAACACCCAGAAAAAGAGATGGAGCAGTTGATCGAACTCGCCAACTATCAAGTTCTCAGCCAGCAGCAGAAGAGTCGTGCGTTTTATCGTTGCCAGGCCACCAGACTCATGACCGGTGCGGGTAACATTTTAAAGAAACATGCTGCAGATCAAGCCAGAAAAGTTATTGGCGTCCACGAGTTGCGTTCAGAAATCTCTGATAATGATATCTCCTCCAAGATCTTTTTTGACCCTGGCACATATCAATGTCTTGAGAACTGTGGGACCGTAGCGTTGAACGTGGTACGACGTGGCGGTGACTTGACCAGCACTGTTTCAGTGAAATACCGGACGGAGGACGGCACTGCCAACGCTGGCTCTGATTATCAGTTCACTGAGGGTGTTATAGTGTTCAAACCGGGTGAAACTGAGAAAGAAATTAGAGTGGACATCATCGATGATGACATTTTTGAAGAAGACGAACACTTCCTGGTTCATCTCAGCAATGTCAGGGTCATATCTGAAGGAACAAACAATGGAACCCTGGGTTCTAATCATTTGGATGCCCTAGCTTGTCTTGGCCTTCCCTGTACAGCAACAGTGACCATCTTTGATGATGACCATGCTGGCATCTTCACCTTTGAGGAACCAATAGTTCACGTCAGTGAAAGCATCGGAACAATGGAGGTGAAGGTGGTCAGGACCTCTGGAGCTCGTGGAGTGGTGGTGGTCCCCTACAAAACCATTGAAGGCACAGCAAAGGGTGGAGGAGAAGATTTTGAAGATACCTATGGAGTCCTGGAGTTCCAGAATGATGAGATTTCGTAAGTGTTATTTTTCTTTCATTTTAAGAATTAAGTTATATTTTGATACAGCAGAAGTATAATCAGAAATGTTAAATGGTAATTTTTCAGTCATTTTAACACTCAACAGGGTTTTCAAGTCAGCCGGTCTCTCTGCTCTTGCTCTTTCTTTCTCATCTTGATGCATCAGGGATTTTTGTTCTCCGCTCCTGTTGCTCTTTATCACCTTTTAATTTTTCCACTAGCTTTGCTCAATCTAATGTTTCTGTTTCCATTTTCAGAATGTGCCATTTTGACAGTCAAAATATTTATGTACATTATATTTTTGCTGTATATACATTATGCCCATCGTATGCAGCAGATGTATGAATTACTGATGGAAAAGCAGATGTATGGTCAGATTTAAACTGTTATATAATCATTGGTTTGTCATCGCTGTGGAATATTTCCATTTCAAATTTGGGCTGGAACTCTTTAGCTGGATCAAAACATATTAGGAGTCTCTGATTGGTTGATGTGATTAAGTTCCTCCAATAGCAGACCTCTACGCAATAAAGGTTTTGATAAATGTGCTCCTCAAACTGAATGAGAAAAGCATCTGGTTTAGAGTGAATGAGTGAAGCAGGGCTTTCACCGGGCGATGATGTGTAAAGTTGTGCCACAGAACATCTCAGAGCTCTAGAACCGCTCATTTGTGTGACTGATTACATTTCCTGACCATCGTGAGTTTGGGCTAGAACATCTGGCCAGAAACAGACTCTCTTCACCCATTTATATGCATGTATGATCAAGTACTTCACAACACAACTAACCATTTTAGATTGTAAGAACGCTTCCTAGCATTTCCATTAGGTGACAAAATGTTATTGCAAATGTTCTAGGAATGTTCAAAACAACATGTTGCCTTAATGTTATTGAATATAAATAACTGTAAATAACCATTTTGTACAACATTCCACTAACTACTTAAGAAACACATTTTTGACAATGTTTTAAAAACATTCCACTAACGTTACTGCAGTAACATTTTCGAAAACTTTCAGAGAACGTCCCCTGTTAGCTGAGAAGGTGGCCCAGACATTTTCCATGGTGGAGAGAATATAATGATAACAGATTTACTCAGCTGAAGATAAACAGCTCTGAACGTGGTCCAAGATGTTGAAATGGAAAAGGTTTGTTGCTGCTGCTTATTTTAATCTGATTAATGAGAAGACAAGCGCAGATGTAAACAGAGGTAACTAACTGCTTTGAAGTGAGCAACCAAAACCTGCTGATCTGGCTGTGTCCATACATGGACAGGTCTTCTGTTTGGAGAACTGGGCAGGTCCCTGGATCTCATTTGGAAACTTCGTGGCTGTTAAAGATATTAGATAGTGTTAATTTATATCAGTGCAAGCTGTGCTCTTTACACAGATGTAATTTATATCTGGGAGTCTGTCAGGCTCAGAAAACAGGTGTTTTGTGTGTGAACGCAGATTACAGGAGGGCAGATGATCACACTGGATCTCAATATCAGACATAGAAATAAATTGAGGCTTTACTTTAGAGGCCAAAGTCTCTCTCTGATCGCCTGGTTAGTGTTAAAAATACTTAAAACTAATTTAGTTTTTTTGATGGATTAGCATTTGATCCTGATGGGGGCTGTCAGAAACACCAGCGAATCGTCTGTCTCCTCTCAGCGCTCTTTGATGCTAAGTAATGAATATAATGTTTGTCATTAGCAAGTCTTTTAATATTAATGTCGCTGCACTTTCATGCTAATATCGATAGATGTCTTTTCTGTTTGCACTGTCTGCTGTTAGCATTGGGTTTTGCTTTTCTCCACAGTATAAGTGTGTGTGTGTGTGTGTGTGTGTGTGAATGAAAGTGAAGAAAACAGAGGCAGAAACAGACACAGAACGCAGAAATGGTATGTCAGGCATGTTTATCTTGGCTTATGTTAGACTGGACCTCAGATAAACACTGTACATGCAGAAGACAGCGTCTCTGGAGAGTTTCCATCAGTACCACTGAACCCACTTAACATTCAGTGTTCAGTAGTAGCTTCATTTGTCCCTGAATATAGAGCAACATATTCCTAAATCAGAATGATCAATAATTTATCTCTTTAGTGTTTTACTTAGAAAAGCTGAATCATTGTGTTAATCTACATTTTAATTATTTTTATGTTGATTGTTGCAGTCCTTATCAAAACCCCGCCCACCAAAGACATCAGCACTATGATTGACAGGCCAATAACATTTCTAATTGGCTAATATTTGTTGTCTGTTTACATAATCTATGGTTATCACAGAAAGAGTGTGAGGTGTAGTATCAGAGTTTTAATGGGTGGCGTTCCAAAAATTGCTAATCGTACCTTTATAAAAAATAAAGACAGTTTATGGTTTCAGTAAGACACTGCAGCTTGACGTTTGTTATCAGGACTCACTGTGTCCTCAGATGTTCTTGCCTCCAACCGGTTCTGAAAACATGATTGTCCACCATTCGTGTGACAGCAAAGCAGGAAAAGTGGATTCAGTCAATGAATTAAGTAACAAAAAGTAACAGAAAATGTTGAAAACATTTAAAAAAAATGGTTTTATACATTATTTTTTGGTTTTAGGAATGTTATTTCATATCACCGTTTCTGAACTACTTACCTAATGTTTTAATGTTTTTCTTATTGTTAGAAAATACTTTCTACTAACGTTACCTCAGTGTTATTTTAGGTAACTTTAACTGTTTGATAGATAACTGTTGAACATTAGTCAATGTTTTGAGAACGTTTCCTTCTGGGTAGCCAGGCAAACAGAATCAAGCTTAACAAAAAAACAGATGAAATGACATTTGAAAGATTTTACACATCTTAGTTTCTCTGTTGTGGTTCGACACTGTCCTGATTCTGCAGGCGATGGAAAGAAGCTCCAGGGTTTATTGTTGTTTTTTGGGGCTTGTATTTTCTCTTCATGCCTTCTGTCACCGAGTCTTCTGCCAGCTCAGAGCTGCTCAGACACGGCCTGTCAGTTGAGTTCATGTGACTTATTTCACAAGGCAATGAGAGAGACAGGAGCACAGCGATGTTAAATCACTCGCATCTCTGCTGCATTATTAATCGCATTAGGTAGCCCCTCGCGGCTAGTTATTATCTTATGATCGTCTGTGACTAATTCAGATTATTTCCATGCTTGCTAATCGCTCATGGGTTTGCCTTTTATCCCGTACAGTAGACGGCGAAGGTTGCCACTTTACATACAGTAACGCATTTGCATAAACGTACATATACCCTTGGTGTCCCTTAAAGGCAAGTTTGTTCTTTATGAATGTTGCTGAATCTCTTAGCATTTCGTCTGTCTGTTTAGTTATTTAATTTATTCATGATGGAGGTTTTGTGTAAGTCTGTTGGTGTAAGACACAGATATGGTGCCTGTATTAAGGGTGGAAAACGTTTGTCCCCGCGAGTGACGCTGATGACCATTCATCCACTGATGCTGTTTGATGGTTCATTTAGTTTTTGAGAGAGCAGATCTCACTTCTGGAAAAATTAAATGAAAAGTTCCACAAATTCTTTCAGTCTCCCCCCCTTCTCTCTCTCTCTCTCTCTCTCTCTCTCTCTCTCTCTCTTTCTTTCTCCTACTCTAAGGTTCCTACTTTATTCCTACGCTTTTTTTTGAGCACCAGCTTAAACTCGGTTGTATTTTCCATGACTTCAGCCTCACAGCGACACACAGGCAGGCAGGAAAATGGGAAATATCCTCCCAAAAACTATGGAAAAATGGATCCTGGTGATGGATGACTGTATTTTCTTGCATGTTTTACTTTGGAGAGGGAAACTCCTTAAAAGCAAACGTATGTGGAGAGAAAACAGAAATCCCTCATAACCTTAATTCTGCCCAGAAATCTGTGGATCTGCTTGTTTTTTTGCCTGAAATATATTGGTATATATCTCAGGTAATACTGTGCTATACTGTACTGTACTATAGCTTCATAAAATGCTACGTCACATTCTCAGTTGGCTGTTTTCAAACCAGTGTAGTTTTTTAATCATGTTGTAGTGTGACACTATTAAATGCTGTTGTTTTTGGCTGTATTCTTCATGCATTGTTGTATGTCTTTGGTTCTTTGTTTAAAAAAAAACATTTGGTTTAATGCTACTACTAAAATATTGTTCATTTAAAAATCTTGCTTCTAACTATTATTTGTGAAGTGTAGCATTTTTAACTATAGCTAACTACAGCTGTGAAGTAGCTGTGTGCATTTTGTTGTTGACAGCGGTTACATAACATCACCGCTCACCCTTTTCTCAACCTCACTTAAAAGTGCAACACTTGAAATCTATCCTGCAAGGCATTAACTTATTAGGGCAATAACATTCTCTGTGTGGTGCGTGTACAGTTATCCTCCACCCATCAGCTCACTGTCTGACAGATTGTGCTTTCATGCTTCTCAGCGGTCATCAGACTTCCTGTCTGATGTTGTTTCAGTGCATTACTCTCAGTGGTGCTGGAGGTGAGGAAAAAATGTGCCTTTAATTATCATCTATCATTACCGTCACTGTCGCCATCATCGCCTCATTCCAGTTTGTTGTGGAGGAGCGCAGATTGTATTTAAGTAGTTCAAAATAATACCCTCTCAAGTGCGTCCAGGAATAGGCTTGTTTTCTGAAGTGCTGTTATTTCCATTGCGCTTCCGCTTGTGTGCCGGGCCTGTTTCATCCACGGACACCATCAACGCTGGAGTCGGATTTCTACAGGGAAATGGATTTTTCCAGACCTGTCTGTTTTAGTGGAGCATCTTAGCTAACAACTTTGGGTTGTTAGCTTTTTGCTAACGATTTCATTAAGTACAAAAACATAAAACAATTAGTTTTCCGACATGTAAACAACAAATTGCATGATTATAAAAACGCTATTCAAACTGTGGATAAAAATATTCCACTTTTATATGTTTTATATTATTCACACTTTCCATTCGTTTTTATATATATGACATATAACTTAAAACAGTTCCACCAACAATACCGGAAGAACTGGAGAGTACTTTAGCCAATGTTCTGTAAACGTTCATTGTTCTGTGAACGTTCAGCCAATGTTCAAACGTTCATCAGGAGATTGAGTTATATATCAAACATCACAGGCTGAAATGACTAAGATGGCATCCAACTGTGGTTTCATGCCATGAAAGAAATGGCCTTATTTTGTCCACTAGAGCATTTGAAAGAAGTGTCATAATGTTCTGAAATAATCATGAGGCAGAAGTAATCATATTTGTGAATTCTCATTAGAAAACTCTGCAGTCTCCCTGAGGCCGAGAGCGAAATTACTTCTGACTAAATCCAGTAAGTGGCTGTTGTCTGGCTGTGATGTATGTGACAGAGGCTTTATAATGCTGCAAATTGTTAAGGTTTTTTTTCTGTATTTTCATCGGTGAATGACAGCGTTCTGTTAGAAGCTGTGTGGGACTATATTTAGCATCGATTAATTATACTTCCGGGCTGGACAGCTTGAATTAAAGGCAGGAAAACAATCTTTTCCAGAAACATTTAGGTTGAAAAAGACATTTGGTCTTATATCCTGATGGCAATGTTAAGTGGTAGAATTATATTTATACTTATCTTCTGTGCAAGTCACACATACGGTGCAGACACAGGCATTATCTCTTCAGCCCAAACCATGATGCTCTAAATCTATATTCATTTCTTTAGCGCTGGAAATAAGTTGTAACTCATTGCTGCTTAAAGCGCCCAAGAGTTTTAGTGTAAAAAAATATGTGTGGCATTATGTTAAGTGAGACAGAATTGTGCTGCTTTTAAAGTAAATCCATCCACCTGGAGATATTTAAAATGAAGTTCAGAATTTGGAATGACTTGATGATGAGAAATGATGATTTATGAATGTGGCTTTTCATCGCTTTCCTCCCACCATCTGTTTCCGTACAATTTTAACATCGATGCTTCATTAAAGCCTTTGTTTATTCCGTGTCTTGGCAAAATGCTCTGGTTTAGTTCCTTTGTTGGTTTTGGGATTTGTTAGCCAGAATAACAGTTTTGCTTCCTTAAGCCGTTTAAAGTGCAGATTGGGGTGAACGGCGTACGAATGGAAGAGGATTAGGAAACTAACCTGGTTTTGAGATAATTCATCTGTCCGGCTTGGTCACGTTAGGATGGGAATTTGTGTTGCTGACGAATGTCTGACTGATTACAAAATAAGTAATCTGTTTATGCGTCCCGACAGGTCACTGGGTCTGTAAGGGTTAAATAATTCAGATGAAGTGTTTGGGACTCCCTTCATGTTAAATTAGGGAGAAAGGTCACAGCAATTTGGTGCACCAAGATTTCTGTATAATAACTGACTAGAAATCACAGCATTTCATACATGTCTGAAGACTCATATATATGTATAAGATAAATCTCATATATGCATTCATATATAAGATGAATATTAATGTTAAAATACAGTGTGCGGTTCTGGAAGGCTGGGAACCGTCGAGGCAGGGTTGGGCCCTGTTCTGAACCAGCATAAATGCCTCAGTGCACAATTTGAGAAAATGACGGTGTGAGAGTTTGATTGGGCCGCACACAGGCTAGATCTGAACTCCATTAAACACCTTTGGAACGGATTGGAGCGCCAGCAGTGAGTCAGATAATCACTGACCTCACTGAAACTCAAATCTGTCTCCTCAACATGTATTACAGCAGAAAGTGTAAAGACACGACAGATGCGTGTCGGCCCATTATACATCTCTCTGTCTCTCTCTCTCTGTCTCTCTTTGTCTGTCTTTTTTTGTCACACATCTCTAATGTGTGTGTATAAATACATATATATATTTTTATAAGACTAATTCTGGTTCTCAAAAGAGATTTTGGTTCTGCTTGGGCCCATGGTAATTCCCCGGGCAAATATCTCTGTTGCCACGGGAAACTGACCCAAAATCCATTTGCCCCAGGAGGCAGAACAGACAGACGATGTCAGGTCAAAAGAAAATGATGTTTCTGTTGCTTTGATGACAAACAGGGTAGCAAATAAAAATAAATGTGACTTTTAAAGTTACATTTTGATTTAAAGAGAATAAATGCACAATCCTGGCTGAATATTGTGACTTTTATAGTAAGATTTCTTATAGTTTCATACATTTAGAGATTTCATGCATTTAATCCTCAGGATGTGTGGACAGACTATTTTTTGGGTTATCAGACTTCTGTGGGTTTGTATATTTGATCGTTGGCTTTTCTGCACATTATCCCTTTACTGGAATAATATGTTTTAGAAAATATGGTAACAGACATAGTTTTGACCTCATTTCAAATCAAGTTCCTCTGCAGTGCAGTAATTTGTACGATGTCTTTCACAGTCCTGTCAGACAAGCCGCCTTCATGCTTGTGTAATCGTGTCTGTCAACTTCTGGGTTATAAAACACCTGATCTTGTTTTACTTGTGAATGAATGTTATCAGATACGGCTTTTCTGTAATCAGACGAGAAAAACGGGAATCGGGAACAGAAAACATTCCCAGGACAGTGACTAATGTTCTTTAAAAGTTCTGTCAAAGTTCTCTTGACGATATCAAAAGGTTTCTTGCAGTAACAACAGTAGATTTTTATGTTATTTATATCAAAAAGGTTACATTTGATAAAGTTGTTAGTGGAGCTTGACTTCCTGCTCCGAAAACGCTGGAGCTGATTGGCTTTTAAAGTCACAAAAACTTCATGCCAATAAGCAGAATATAAATTGGCCAATCATGAGTCAGATATGAGCTGTGTGTAGTAGTTGTGGTTGCTCATGTTGTACAGTATTTATCATAGTTTTATACAATAGCATTGTTTTTGTGTTGAATAATGCACATTTTCAGTAAATGTGGTCACAATAAAACAACAGCAG
>JBAJNP010008062.1:5890-21078 GCA_036877545.1 Yasuhikotakia modesta | reverse complement strand
AAAAAAAAAGATTTAAAAGGCACTTTAGCGGTGAAGAAAGATTCAGCCCCTCATATTCAATCTCTGTGATATGAAAGAAAAACTTGTTTTTTCCAAAAGCAACTCATGGTCAAACTTTTATATTACGCTTCTTCTCAAATCTAACTGACACGAAGTAAATAACTGATAAGAACCATGAACGGTTTTGGCAACAGAACCATTCACACCTGACGTGAACCTGAATTTTGGTCAGATTCTAGTCACACAAAAACACATACACTGATTATGACTATGTAAAAATAACAAATTAAACAACCCTAAATGCCACATTTTACATAGAAATCGTCTTTATTTACTGTAGGTCTTACTGGCCAATGAGTTGTAAGCAACATGATGGGAGAAATAAAATCACTTTTTGGGGTTTTACATGACCAATAACTGTAAAATCCTGCAGACACAGTAAACACATGAATCCACAGAATACAGACACATTAAAGCTGCTAATGTCATGTGGAGTGCATGTGAAATGTATTCAACTGCCAGCATTCAGCGCTGGAGCCAAAGCTGGAAAAGTGTGTGTATAGAGATTCAAACCATTACTGACGCTGGTGACGCGTCATTCCATATCATACTAGCACAACTCTCAGTAAATGAAGACAGAGAGCAGCACTAACATTTCTCCCTCTCTCACCTGTCATTTAAACATCAGCTGCTGCCTGTAGAGTTCAGGAGACGCGTGTCTCTGCTTATGCACAGAGAGCAGCCCTTTGACACTCTACATATGTGTGTAACCCACAGACACTGTGCTCTGCTCATCTGTGAACGCCACTGGCTCATTAAACAGATAATAAAGTACATGTAAATTGCTGTGGTACTTCAGTTTTTCCAAAGCAAAATGATCAGTAGTTCTTGTTACATTACCAACCACATCAGATATCAGCTATCAGCTGAATGTTTTATGGTATTTAGTCCACAAACATATGAATATGTTCATAATACTCTACCACTGTCCTGATTCTCACTGGAAACGCTCTCTCTCTCTCTCTCTCACACACACACACACATAAGTTCCTGACACACATTGCAAATATCCAAACACAGAAATAATCTACAAAGGTGAAAACAAGCTGAAACTGAACTTCATAAGAGAACCTGGTTTAGAGTGACCCACAGCCCAAATGTGAGCCAAACTTGTACTTGATCTGTCAAGGTCAAAGAGTCTGACGGTATATGACAGTTCATTTCAGTTCACAGCACGTGCATCTTTCTTACATACCACCTGCTGCTGGAGAGATTTCTTTGCATTCTCACAGACGTCCAAGCAGCTGTAACTGTACAGATAAATAAAGGTAACAGAAGAAAAAAACATGACGAAAACATCAGATTTACCTTTCCAACATACAGAGGCTCCATCCCAGTGTACTCCTCCACCACAAAAAATTGATTCCAAACCCAGCCTCTCTTTACACGCTCATGAGACATCCGTGATCGCTCTGGAACGTCTGTCTTCATCTCCACACTAGTCCTTATGGTCTGAGCAGACAGCCATCCACAGCAGAGCAGAATCCCTGAAGTGATCATCAGAACCTGAGTTTCTGCTCTCCAGTGAGGAGCCATCTTTAAACACAGACCACCTACATGAGGCAAAAGTTCCAAATGAAGTTCTTCTCCATCTATTTGAGAAAAACTTCAGACTAAGGAAGACAAGAGAGACTTCTCTGCTGCTTAATCAGTCTGGAAATCTGATGGATTTCGTATTATTTTCAATAGTCCTGAAGAGGGCCGTTGAGAGAGATGTTCTGTTTTCCGTATTGTTTTGCTTCTGAACAGCTCTGTGGACCAATGTGGCCAGAGCTGGTCCAATCACAGGATCATTATAGTGTAATCTCAGTCTGAGATGAGTTTTACAATGACAAAACCACAAACATGGAAAAAGTCAAGTGCAAGTTGTTCTCAGGATGAGTCTCAGAAGTTGTTTCATTGCGATTACTCTGCAAGTTACCCTTACCTAACAGTCAACAGCACTTCCAGCATCCTTAAACTCCACAGGTGTAGGATTGATTTGAAGAGGAAGCGTTAGCCTAATTTCCAGTGTGCTAATGGTGTGATCTCAGAGGGTGACAGAGAGGGTGTCACTCGCCTCTCTACTTGACCTGCTGGGTCAGGAATTTGACGATGAGATAGTGGCCTCCAGAAAGCGCAGGTGAGTTCACGCTGACTTCAGCGCCGGTCACCTATGAAAGAGCAAAGATAATTGGTTAGAGGAAAATGATGTTCTGTCTGCAACATTAGATCACATATTTCTGCCTATAAGAATAGAGTTACTCCAGCTTTAGTTAACAATAATAGGTATTGATTTTTGGTCTCTTGTTGTGGGGATGTTATTGTTAAATGAATATGTCCATAAATACATCAATCTATGTCACTGTGAATTTGCTCTCTCTCTGTCACACAAAGAGGTTTAAAGTCATTCTGGTTTTCTTGATTCTTTCGTGTTGTACTGCGGCTTGGAAATACACTTTCATTTACGCGATCTGCCTGAAAAGCATTTCTCAAGGCAGAACACAGCAAGAATGTGGCTAATGTGCTAAAGCCCATGAGCAATGTTTCTCATCCCACAGCATCTGTCTGCCTGCTTACAGCCCACAGCAGACGTGACACGGCGGGACATCTGATGTACTGCATGAGGGAGCGCTAACTGGACAAAAGGATAAATCAATTAATTCAGTCCATCAAAGCGGCAACTCTAATGCTTAAAGCAAACCGTGGTCTTGAAGGTGAAGATAAGCTATGGCTCTGCAGTGTGTCAGGGACACTGGCCAGAGAACTTAATGAATGGAGTCTTTTAGAGTAAAAGAAACGCAGTAACATTTAGCTTGGCTGAAAGGTCTCAACCTCAGGGCTAAAAGACTGCGGCTTCCTGTTGACACGTGAGATCGCAAAAGGCCTTCAGTGTACCAGTTATGTAACTTCTGCACATATTTGCTGAGGGATCAGAGCTGAAGAAAGGTTAACATCATCTAAAACACTGTTATAGAAACATCCCAAAACTGATGTCCTGTAAAATACTAAATATACATACAAAAACTAATACACATACAAAGCTAATAGTGAGTGCCCATAGTCTCACAGATATGATTCATTTTCAACAGAATTACCAAAATGCACAAAAAATGTACAGATATGCAGATATGTTAAGCAATATGAAGACAGTTATGATAATAATCTGACAATAACAAGAGAGATTTACACCAGAAAGAGTACAGAACCCATTTAGCACAATGTGGATGCTTCACTCTAAAAATGCCAAGGGGTCATTTGAGAAGTCAGGAACCAGCTCACTGCAGCTTCTTAAACGCCCTGAATAGCATCTTAGCAGATGGTACACCGACAAACAATACAACTTCATTAATACATCTGCTAGTGTTTCAAAAGATAACTACTGGCAATTTTCAAAATTTATTAGCTTGTTTACAATTTAGTATAGTTTATTAGCCACCCACAGCACAAATAATACTTGATTTCTTAGCTTGTGAAAGCTAGTTATTTTCCTGGAAACATTTGTTGTTTTTGATGTTAAAGGACTTTGACATTTAGACACATGACATTTAGCTAGGCTTTAACTAGCATCTCAGGTTAAACAGCGGCTTCACATAAGAAGAAAAAATAACTGTAGATGGAACAAAAACAGCTGACCCTCATGCGTACACGAGTGAGGGAGAACACAGCATGAGTACAGAGAGAAACATTTTAGAACGGCTCCAAACAACCTGCTTTATGACTTCAAACATGACTGATAATAAACAAAAATCTGTCAATCAAACAGCCTCTTTAAACACTTGATCAAAAATATTCACCATGTTTCCAATTAGCCTGAAATGCTCTAGTCTGAAGGAACTTCAAAGAAACGCTGCAAACTCCACCCAAAGTAGTCCTACCATTAGACCTGACCAAATATGAATAACTAGAAACAATCTTTATTAAATGTATTTCTCCTGGTTTAAATCTTCAAACCCTTTGACAAAAAAGGCTGGTAAAGTTCCCCTTAAACTACCCTAGTTAGCTCCTTATTCTGTTACACACAGTTGTGCCCTGATGGGTTTGAATGAGCAGTTATTGGTCTGAGAGGTGTTTGAGACTGAGTAACATGGGGAGGCCTGATACAGTTGTAAAAATGCTATTGGCAAGCTGGATGCACTCATTCGTGACCTATTAGGTTCTGGATTGATTATAAAACATGACTGCTAGTTCTCATCAGATGGCAGCCAGAGAGGCTGCGGACAGCGGGCGACCGCAGACAGGAGACTGATAGCAGCGAGTGATGGGCTTCAAGCCAGAGGCTCTCTCTCTCTCTCTCTCTCTCTCTCTCGCAGACTGTCTCCTCTTCACCTGCATGGCATCCATTTGGTTAATAGGATCAGTAACTGTTTATTAATGGCACAACTAGCGCACCCGTGACTTCAAGACCTCTGTAGAACAATTCAAACATCAGAAACCTAAAACAGATTCAAATCTGGGTTTTAAGAATATGTGTGGCCATCACAAGTTCATCACATTCAGAATTACTGGAAATTTGTGGAAATCACAAGTTCATCACATTCAGAATTACTGGATATTAGTGGCGCTCACAAGTTCATCACATTTAGAATTTATGCACATAAACTTAAATATTGAGAAAACAGCATCAATCAGCTGGACTGAACTCAACAGCCTTAGAAAAACTGCTTGGCTAATTATGGTAATTGTGGTTTGTGCCCCCCCCATCCTCTCAATCTCCCTGCTGCTCTTACACACAGAGACACTTCACTTCCTCCACCACCTTTACTCATCTCCTGTTCATCCCCTGTTCTCTCTTCTCTCTCTCTCAGCTGGACAACTAGCCGGTCTCTCATCACAGGGTTGACTGGCAGGAGTTCTGACCTGAGATCAGGTGTGGAGACGGACAGAGGAGGTGAGAAGCCAGCTGCCAGCTGTTCACAGGCTCTCACCGGTGCCGAGGCCTCTGTTTATCTGGAGCCAACCAGAGGGTCAGCGGTGACCCCCGCTGGTGACCCCCGCTGGTCACAGGTGTAATAACAGCACTGTGGGCAAAAATTCTGCTTCTATTAACAGCCCTTCAAAAGTAAGTGTTGAAATACACTGGAGAAATATCAACTACAATATAATGAAATATTTGTGATGTCATGTTTTTTGTGTGACTGACGCACTGCTGTTTATGAAGCTGCTTTCTGACTCATGTAAAAAACCAGAGTACAATGTCAGAACAGATCAGCCTTTTTTTTTTTGATAAAACAAAAATACTGGTGCATATGAAAGATATGAAGTGTAATTACCTGCACAACAAAAGGAAGAAAGCTTACCTCACAAACAACAGCTACCTGAGAAGGTACATAGTTTACATAGTCGCTCAAGAGTCAATGACCAGAACATACAATTGTTTGATTGCAAAACAACAATCTACTGTTGATTGGCCATTAATACAGTTTTTGTTTTCTTTGTTTTTGTTCTTGCCATCAGGTGATCTCTGCTCTGGAGACCCTAACCCATTAAACAAAGACAGCCCAATGTAGGAGGCAAACCTGGAATAAACACTGTCCAGCTGCATCAGTTATGAAATAAGCCTGAATGTGACTAACATCTCTCCCAGTCATGGTGGTGTGATTGCAACTCAACCACATCAGTGTCAGTGCAGCACTTAAAAGCCCTGACATATCATCAGAAACCATAATATGACCACATGGACAAGAACAGCGTCATTTAATTTACTCTGAAACACGCAGCCACTTAACATATATCTCCAGCTCTCTGAATGGCACGTAGCATATACCATAAGAGCTCATAGGAGAAACTGCAAACCTCTGACTGTGTTCTGTATGGATGGACCTGAAAATTAACAGACAATACAAATGCTCTTTTACATTGACTGTCATCTTTTATCACAGACAGTTGGATCAGACTCATCTAGATCATACAGGTACAAAAGGGCAGTTTTTTAGGTCCATTAAGATGTTTTTGTTATTTGACATTGTTGTATTGTAATTGTATTGTATTGTATTGTAAATTCTTAGTGCTGTAACGCAAAAACAAACACATTAAATCTGATCGTCAAAACACATGCTGCAGTATTTACATTTAGTACATCACTGTACTGTAATATAATGCAGGTACATGAAAGTAGAGTTTTTTATCATTAAAATGACAAACACTGTCTCAGTAATGAGAATCAGGGGGAAAATGTTGGTCATTGTCATGTTAATATTATGTCAAATGTTAAGCTCTTAAAGCTGAGGTCATTTTTACATTGTGTGGGATGTTGTGTCATTTTGCTGTTGCATGGCTTACCTGAACACTGTGCGAGTTCACATACAGACTGAATAGCGTCTCGTTCTCTCTGAGGCTGAATGAGCGGCACTTCAGTGAAATCTGCTGCTGACTGATGTCTCATTTTTCATCGTTACAATACTGGCTAATACATTTGTTCTGAGGTTTTTCTTCAACCCAGGCGGGAAAATGTAGCCGATCTACTGAGGAAAATGAAGAAATATGAGGACATTGGACAGAAAAATATGTACAATTTTCATTCAGTGTTTTACCAAAGTTCCTACAAATTGTTAAAATGAGAAAATCTTTTATTCCAACTATAAAAACTGAATTATTCAGATAAATTCATTCAGAACTATCATATCATATTGTTTCTTACCCGTTCAATGTTGCTGCAACTAACAAACAATATAAAGCAAATATAACCATTCTAAAAACTGTCCTCAATTCACAATGTGGTTTTCACTTCAGTTTAGCGCCAGCACACAGAATGCTAATCACACGCTGTTCTGAAGCCATCACTGGTTTGTGTTTGTCAACTTCATTACAAGTACAGTAAAGAAATCCTACAGCAACTAATAAACTCATCTGCAGACATTGTCCTGCACGCATTTATAATAAATGTCATACTCACAAGACCATAGCAACTGTGAAACGCTGCACGGCAACAACTTTAGAGCAGCACCAATAACAGGCCAGCATCATCAGTGACACATCTAAACATTAAAGCTGTTTAATGAGTGTCTTTCAGGTGTGTGTCAGCGCTTCATACAAATAACTCACAACATACAAGCTAAATAGAACTAAATGTAAAATGTCCTAACCCTAAATGTAAAATGTAATTTTATCAATTAATAATTATGCTTATTAATACTATATATTAATCTTCTGCAATAATCACAGACACACAGACACACGTCATCTTTACATGCACACAGACTACACAGCACACTTMAGCTCTACACGCAGCTGCACACAGACTGCACAGCACACTTCAGCTCTACACGCAGCTGCACACAGACTGCACAGCACACTTCAGCTCTACACGCAGCTGCACACAGACTGCACAGCACACTTCAGCTCTCTAAATCACAGAGCTGAACTATGAGCGCACGACCTGCTTCTACAATGACACGGTAATCTGCACACAGCCACAGCTCGCGCTCACGGCGTGCTGGGTGGCTATTACTCTGACCACTGTCATTAGACCTGCAGCACTATTATTACCCTCAAACAGCTTTAAAACCGCGCAGGCATCATTAGGCCACCCTCTGTGCTCTCAAACATCCTGAGCAGAAGATTTAAATGCTGCCAGCCTGACAGTGAGGGATGCGGGCACAGCGCAGTAGCGGGAAATAAGTGCGTCAAAATGCGTTACCAGGCAACATGACTGAAACTGGAAGGGAATAATATTAAGCTACAGTTTGTGTTATGTGCCGCTGTAAAGCAAAGCTGTTTAGAACAAGAGCACTATTATATATATGATGAAAGTTTACGAAACATTAGCTGTGTTCAACTTTGCCTCCACACAGGCCAAAGACCCTGATCCCCTGCTTTATTACGGCACTTGTTGGCCAGGCAGGATGTCCGCAAAAGCTGGAGGAATAGAGCTTTAATGTTATAAGAGAGAGAGACAGAGTTAGAGCTCTAAGACTGACAGAGAGACAGACAGACTGGAAAAAGGTCAATGAGAAAATGAAAAATAAAAATATTAAGGCATAAAATAAAAAGATAAAAAATAACTATTTCATTATAACTAACTGCACGTATAACGACGTAACTGCAGATTATAATGTAACGGCTCACATGATGTAATGTACATTTTGTATCACACATAACACATGATAAAATGACATCAGAATAATGGAATTCTATAAACACGTGTGTGCAGCTGTCTGCTGCAGTGAACTCAGAGATCTGTACAGTCCTTACGAGGTGACACTGTTTGTAGGTACATGTCACACTGATCTGTGTGTGTGCTGCATGAGAACACAGCTCTCTCCTCCACGTCTTCTTCCATTAATCTTTATTGGGTCAAGGTCGTACGCATTATGACAATAGCCACACAGCCGATGAACACGCTCAAAGGTATCACGAGGGCTCTAATTTAATTTCAGCTGCCGGCATCTCTACACGCAAGCCAACGCTCAGTTCTATATTACCTCTCACATCAGATCATATTAATGGGCACGTTAGATTGCAGAGCACAAACAATTAGCCAACGCCAAAGACAACGTGGAAACTGTCAAAAGGTACAGATTAGCGGCGCTTACACTCACCTTTCCTCCGCACAGCTCTTTAGAAAACTGTCCCTCAGCAGCGGATATTGACGTAATACAAGCAGACATGTCTATGCGTTCAGCATGGAGTTTATCCACCTGCATATTTCATTTTTCACTTCATGAATGCTAATAGTTTCATTTTCCCCAGATATGAGTTGAACTCCAGGAATTGAAAGCCTCTTCTTATATGTCACTCTTGGCTAGCCTGAGTTGATTCCCTGGAAGCACAACTGCGCTTGGAATATATTAGTAGCACATTCCCAAATGAGCAAACAACTGACTGCAGGGAAAATCAATGCTAAACACACGCAATTACAACTAACCAAATCATAAAATATCCAAATTAATTACATCACAAAACTAATACCATTTAAATACTGACCATATGTGTGTGTGTGTGTGTGTGTGGGGGGCTCTGGGTCATCGGAAACAGATTTGTAGCACTTTGCAATGTAGTGCAATATGCTCATTGCTGTATAATGTGATCTCTGATCAGAACTATTCAGATCTTTGGTTCTAACTGTATAGGTTCTGCCAGTGTGGATACATGCAGCCACAGATGCGACGCAGCACCGGATCACACACTGCAGAAAAATCTAACCATTGTTTGTAATGGTGTGTCAGAAGCTGCAGCAGCATCCCACTAGAGAGAGAAACATGAGAGCAGTGTGTACTGACCGCTGTACTGTGTGTTCTGTGTGTACTGACCGCTGTACTGTGTGTTCTGTGTGTACTGACCGCTGTACTGTGTGTTCTGTGTGTACTGACCGCTGTACTGTGTGTTCTGTGTGTACTGACCGCTGTACTGTGTGTTCTGTGTGTACTGACCGCTGTACTGTGTGTTCTGTGTGTACTGACCGCTGTACTGTGTGTTCTGTGTGTACTGACCGCTGTACTGTGTGTACTGACGGCTGTACTGTGTGTTCTGTGTGTACTGACGGCTGTACTGTGTGTACTGACGGCTGTACTGTGTGTACTGACGGCTGTACTGTGTGTACTGACCGCTGTACTGACCGCTGTTTTGTGTGTACTGACCGCTGTACTGTGTGTTCTGTGTGTACTGACCGCTGTTCTGTGTGTACTGACCGCTGTTCTGTGTGTACTGACCGCTGTACTGTGTGTTCTGTGTGTACGGACCACTGTTCTGTGTGTACTGTGTGTACTGACCGCTGTACTGTGTGTACTGACCGCTGTTCTGTGTGTTCTGACCCCTGTACTGTGTGTTCTGACCCCTGTACTGTGTGTTCTGACCCCTGTACTGTGTGTTCTGACCCCTGTACTGTGTGCAATAACAACAGCCCATTTCTTTAGATAAACAAACTTCAAATCCCCTTTCAATTCTTGCTAACAAGATTAAATGTTACTTCACTGATCAGAAAGAGAAAACTTTATTGAAACACTGGTCTGTACCCTATTCAACTACAGCCACTGATGAAATGTCATAGAAAGTGTCTAGTTCAGTCTCACCATATTTCCCAAGCTGAAAACACTGCGTTGTGGCTCCTGTGTATTTGAAAGAGATAGAGTTTAGTCTTGGCACATTTCTGCAGCAGAAGGCAAGAGATGTGACAGGAATACACAACGCAGCACTTGGCAGAGGACAACAGGAATTACAGGTGTGTGTGTTTCAGGGCTGGTAATTACTCACAGCACAGGGACTGTCTGTCCTAATGTGGCTGATTTCTCTAAAAAACATCAGAGTAAACATGAGGCAGCTAATGAGAGTCAGATCTGATATTAACACAGCATGAAAAAGTGCCACAAAACCTTATGAGCCCAAATCTAACCTTTAGGATGAAAGCTTGACAGATTATTTTCATTAGTGCACAGAGACAGAAATCACACTTTCCATGGCAAAACGCTGTAATTGACAAACACATTAGGCAAATGCTGTTTTCACTATATTACTGTTGTTCTGCAACGCTCCAAATGAGTATGAGATTTGATGAGGCAGCATGAACTAGATGGAGTCTCTACAGGCTCCTAAACTGATTTTCCTGTGCGTCACTAAAGTGTCTCTTACCATCTGTTTAAAGTCAACTAGAACATTTACACATTTGGCTTTAGTCCAAAGCAAGCATTTCATATTTACACTATTTACTGAGAATCGAAGCCATTTTCCCTTCATAGCTTGACAATTTAACAACAGTGAAGCTAAATATCTAGACTATTGGTATCTTTGACCATTGGTTACAACTGACCGCTCTATTTACACAGATGCTGTCAGCTCAAAAGGATATTTCACATTATCAAGGCTTTAAAGTAGCGTCAAGTAGTTTTTAGTTTAACAGTCAAATAAGCCCAACCCACAGAACAGACTGAATATCTGTCACTGATAGCCAATTTCTTATCCATGACTGTGTAAATGTGTATCTGACAAGGAAACTGAGTCTCAGGGTAAATAATAATCTGTTAAAGCACAGCAGTTCCTTTAAATGAGGTTAGAAAGGCAGCAGGCAGGATTTAGGTGATTGTTTTGACGGATTCTCCTGCAAGAATTAGATATAACTAAGAAAAAGATGTTTCAGTATATCTCTAATTCAGATCATTCCTGTAGCTCAGCTGGTAGAGTGTTGCGTTAGCAGCATCAAGGTTGTGGGTTCGATCGCAGGGAATACAAATACTGACAAAAAAATGTATATATTGAATTCACTGTCTCTTTGGATAAAAGCGTCTGCCAAATAAATGTAAACCTCAATAAATATGTACACACAATCAAACACAACGGGCCTAAGCCAGTGAATCCAGTTAAAAAGGGTTTCATTTGGAGACAACAGCAGCCCTCACACACACCTCACAAACCCTCAGACACACAAATTCATTGTCATTATCACTCATTTTCATCAGATCTTCTGAGCACTGAGAGTCTGTACTGGAGATAGCATCTGTCTGGAATTGTGTGAGCTTCACAAAGGCTGACGTTTAAGCTTCATATTCGCTCTGTATTTGCATGAAACAAATGAGAGTGACGTGACGTCTGAGGGTCATTCTAACTACATTTCATCCCATCGCTAAAGAAATACAAGTGTGCTGCACCAGGAGTAAATGAAAGAAAGCGTGTGTGAGGGAGACAGATTCTGACAACAAATTAAAGACAAACAGCAGATCAGAGCAGTACTGACTCCAGATGGGAGGAAAAAACGCCTACCAGCAGCAGACCACAACGTTTATCGCCTTCATTTATACACGTCATAAAACCATAAAAGTCTGAAAATCTGGGGAAAAAAAACAGGAGGAGGAAACAAAATGTGTTTCATTCATAATTTCATTTTGAATTAAAACCCAAGACTTTGAACTAAAGTAGACTTTCAGAATACATATTGGTATTTAACTGGAATTTAATACTGTAAGTGTTTCATTTTTATTTCATATAAATGACCAAAGAACATCATACAAGCAGAGAAGATCCATTACTTCCAAAAACAACAACATGTTATTATCTGTATTACACTGCACAGCATATACATACTGTATATTCAATTCTATTTAAAGAAAAAGCCTTCATTATATGGGCTATTGCAGGAGAAAACCTCATTACCCAGAATTCAGCATTCAACACAAATGGCCAGTTAAACCTCAATCTGAGTCTCTATTTTTCCTTAGGTATCAGACTGGCACACGATGCCCTATTTCATGGTGCCAATTAAACGCCTGCTCTGGTGTAATTAACAGCTGCTGTCCAGTGATCAATAATAACGGCTTATTAAAGTCCCTGTGCTGTCTGCATATCTCTGACAGGTTCTGTGGGAATTAGCGTTGTCTGACATGTAATTCACCACCACRATTGGCAAGTAGGATTGAATCCGACTAGGAAATACCTGWCGGAAATGAAAGTGCATGGGCAAACATGGRCAAACACCTTGAGCTTTTCCCAAACTGGACAAGGACGGRTGTATTTCTCTCCAACCATGTTAAATGAAAGTCTGCAGAAATATTTGGTGTACTCAACACTGTCTGGTGTGGCCCTTTGAAACCTGTTGAAATATTATTGACCCGCTCTTTTAGCCATCAAAGCTTGTCTGGTTTGACAACTTGTTTGGAAAAGATTCCACAGTCACAGTGTCTCCATTTCTGTATAGCAAAATACTGCCAATGAACTCATACATGCACCCAGATCAACTGACCTGTTCAACTGACCACCATCCAGACACCCCACACACACTTATACAAAGTATTAGGCTTTGTTTGTGTTGGGGAACCCATCCCCTAAACTTTCTGCTAACACCATTACCTGATCTAGAGCAAATAAGTTAAATCAGTCACAGGCTAATTGCCAACATTCAACTAACTTTCCTCTTGTGACTGAACACTGTACAGATCTGTAGAGTTCTGACCCATCATACATAACTTTGAATTACAGCAGCAACATTTAGATGAATGAAGTTGGAGTGCATCTCTGCCACAACAGCACATGTCACATCAGCTCAAAATACGAAAGTGCTCAACAATCTTTTTTCACTCACATAACTGAAAAATCAGTGATGAATCAATAAATGAGGCATCATGTTACACAATGAAACATACGTGAGCAATAACACACACCACTGAGAGTTAGTCTAATACAGCCATGCTGCTCACCAGGCCCGGATGCTAAAAGAAAGAGTGAGAAAGAACCAAGCCAATTAATTTAAAAGGTATTTCTGTGAGGCCTTAAAGTACAATTACACAGCAGTTAATAGACTTTGACAGCATTCTGATTCTATAGAGACAGACGCACGGGCATAGAATACATCACCAGGAAATGAATAGAGCAGCGTGCCTTTCTACAGACCACTGCATAATGACCAAGTAAAATTTGCATGTAATTTCAACCCAAAATTTGCATGAGCTCAAAACAAGCAGTTTTGTATCCATCCTTTACCATATTTCCAAACAGGAAAGAAAGTTGTAGCTGTAAGAAAACTGTAACAGATGTCTTTTCTCTCATTTCTCTCTTGTGGTAAGATTAAGACTCCTTTTATAAATCATGTTACAATAAAAGCAGATGACTCTTAATCCCAAATCCTGGTATTCAGTTGGACACTGCGTGTGGATAATTAGCTATGAAATGTGAGTTGTTGTTGTTATTATTCTGTCTTTCTGATTATCAGTAAAGACAAACACACACAGACACAGACACATAATAGAGTCTTGATTGTTTTCTTACTAAGACACAAATTCATTTTGGGGATGTACATGTATCTCAGTGCAGGGAGGGGAGGTCATTTGTTAATGGAACAGAGAGAAAATGGCAGGTCAGACTCTCTCTTTCTCTCTCTCACACACACACACACACACCCATGTCAGTCTTTCGAAGGGTTAAAAAAAACACCAGTCATCACATATATTTTGCTGTCAGGGTGAAGCACAGAGCGGAAGAGAGAAATCACTTTCTTCACGTAGCGGATTGAATAAACTGTAGACTCAATTTAATCACATCTCACTGTTTTCCCTGAGGTCCTCTCCGCCCCCTTTGGAAAGAGCTTTTAATTATGTTTTAACTAGCGCCTAATCACACAAACTTTGTCCTGACAAAGCACTTATGAAACATCCGCACCTGAACTGCATATATAACAGAGATTCCTACAGCCCAGCAGACAGACGAGTTACTGACACAAGCGTGACTTTACAACACCGAACCCAACATTTGAACACATTAAAAAACACTGATGGATAATTCTAAATGCTTCCCGTATGGCTGACGGTTTAACATTAATATCTGGTCTATTGCTGCTGCCTGCTACAAACCTTGTGTCAGTGTCAGGGGTGTGAGGAAGAAACCAGAGACGTTATTTACATTCCTCATTACAGCAGAAGAACAGAATAAACATACACATTCAACAACCATGTGATAGTAACTCCTTGTGACAGTAACCCTTGTGACAGTAACTCTTAAAAAAACAAGTAAAGACACTTACTGTATACAGAATGAATTAGAACTGCATGTGTTTATGTATTTATAAGTATTTATGCAAATCAAGAAATGACTTTAAATGTAAGGAGAAATGTGCACAGCATGAGGAGAGAGAGAACGTCTAAATGTTTATTATAAAAACAGCCACTCCTCCTGCTAACATCTCACTGTATGTAAGGCCTGCACATACACTCTCACACATATTAGGTTTCTATGCTTTGTGGGGACAGTCTAAAGACATTTAAATTCACTTTTTTACTGTACAAACTGTATTTTATCATCCCCTAACCTTCACCCTCACAGACACTTTTCTGCACCATTTGGTATGTTCAATCATCAGTTTCCCTCATGGCGAAGGCTGGTCCCCACAACTGCAGATACAAAAACAAACACACACAGACAGACACACCAACACACTCTCTCAAACACATGCAGACACACACAAATTCTCAAACACATGCACAGAAACACACACACTCTCTCAATCACACACAGAGACACACACGCATACACTCTCTCAAACACACAGAGACACACACCCACACACTCTCTCAAACACACACAGAGACACACACACACAGAGACACACAGACACACACTCTCTCAAACACACAGAGACACACACGCACACATTCTCTCAAACACACACAGAGACACACACACACAGACACACACTCTCTCAAACACACAGAGACACACACGCATACACTCTC